>PVIR01043669.1:0-11649 GCA_004026965.1 Petromus typicus
TTGATGTCAAGTATTTTATGGACTGGTTCAAACTATTAGTTTTTATCTTCTATCCCTTCTTTCCATGTTATTTTTCAAAAATTCTCATAGACCACCGAACATCTCAAGTTCATAACTACTGTTCACTGACTGCTTACTGGATGGTTTTCAGACATATTAAACTCACAACACAAGACTAGCCAGACTAGTCAGTTTCTTTCCCCCCAAGTCCTCTGATTAGTGTCCAGGTATACCTTACCCTGAGTATGTCAGGAAGACTCTGTAGGCCTGATGAAACAGACTTGGTGTAAGGGTGGTTTACATCTCAGCTCTCATTCCAAACAGAAAAAAAAAGTGGCCTTTTCCTAACAAAAATTCTTGAGTGGATTCCCAGGCATAAAATCATCCATCCAGGCTATTTCCATGACACTGTCTTACCTCTATGGCCCATTTTCATTCACTCAGCATGTTCTTGTCCAAAATTCTCTACAGTAGAAGAATGTTCCCTCCCACACACTAGCAACATATTTTAACCTCCACAGATATGCACCCTGAAGGATAAACCTTTTATCTACTTATCAGCTCCCTGAAGCCTATTCTTTCTTTTGTATGCTCTCACTGGAGGAACCCAGCTCCACTGCTCAGAAAGGGACTCCCCTTCTCTGCCTGCCTCATCATTTACATCCTCGTTCTACTTCCTCACGTGAATCTTCTCACTCCCATTGACCGGAGTCTCAAGTCTTTCACTGTTCTAATTCACTTTGTTTTATCCCTTTTGCCTCAAACTTAGTTCAGGTTTCAACTGTCTCTCATGCAGACTCTAATGACAGCCTCTTTTTTTAAAAAATGATTATATTGGTACATTTTATATACACATCATGATCACTATCAACATTGAGGATTTGTACCCATGCGTGACCTGACTTAATGCTCATTTGTTCTGTTCCCTACTCGCCTTACAACCCCCTTCCTCTCTATCTACATAAGCTTTGTTTCCTTTTTTTCACATCAAATGTTTTCTTTCCCTTCTTTACTGACTCCTATCCCCTTTTTCCCTTTGAACATTTTCTACTTCACAGAATCTATTCTACAGTTCAGAACTCATTCATATACAGTTGATAGCCTCTTGACTGTGCATCCTGTCTTCACATTGCCTTCTCAGCCAGTGACCTTTCTGAGATACAAACTTGGTTCCCCAACTTCCCAGCTAAAACCTTCAACAACTTCCCTTGACTTCAGAATAAAATTCAAATAAGTCTCTCAATGTCCACCCCAGTTTCATCACACATTACTCTTTCATTGTTAGACAACATCCAGACCACTTTGAATTTTTCTCTATACCTTCAAAGGGCCATGTACCTTCTGTAAACACCTTTCTACATAGAATACACCGCTTCTCCATCCTAAACTCCCTCCCACATAATATTTATCTTTCAATACTTAATATTTATTATCATTCCTTCTGGAAGCCTTTACTGCTGTCCTTTCTCAGGCCAAGTCTAGACTAGACTTGTGATGTCTACTAGTGCACGGCATGTGCTTTCAAAGCCAGCCATATTTATTCTTCCTCAGCTCTCAGCACATTGCTTTGCCCATTTATTTGTCTGTCCACAGTACTTCCTGTCAGAGTATTTGTTCCCAGTTGACCCCTTTCACAGTGCCAGGTACGATGAATAATACTGTGGAATGAATGACTGAATATTGAATCATTCTTGCCCACCACAGTTCCGTAGTCATATTCTAGCCAGAAAAATTAGAAGACTTCATTGAGTTGAGCCACAAATATTGCTAGGAGTTTGCTGTAGGACAGATGATGCCAGGTTCTATGAATACTCAGCAGAAACACAATAAAATCACTTTTCTACATTATTATACACCATCAACCATCATTTGCCACTAAAACAAGCTGTATGGAATACTAGGAAATATAATTATCATCTATGTGGCCCAAGTGTAATTCATAGCTTTTTTGTCACCTAATGCTGCCATTCTGAATCACATCACATTAAAGTTTATACTTTTTCACTTCTTACAGTATATATTGACAATGGTGACAAGTATTCTTGCCTTCAGTTGACTCCCTGTGTGGGGAGCAGAGTGCAAAAAAGAATCTCACGGTTACTATCTTCTTTGTTTGTACACAAATAATACTCAGTGTGCACCTTGGACAAAAATTCCTGCAAAATTGTCCGGTCTCGGTTGGAGGCCAAGATACTCAAAAGGTTCTACATCCAGGGGAACAAGAATGTGGAGTTCAGAATGTGCTGGAGAAATGCCTTCCTGTCAGCAGTCTTTCTCGGTCCACTGCTCCCTGGCAGCTGTGTTCAGGAGCCTTGTTAGAGGTCATGAAAGTACTCAAGGAAGAGAGTTGGGTTAGACTCATCAAACTTCCTGTGTTCTTAGCAGGAAAGTCAAGGTATCTTTCCCACATGAGAGGGAATATGCTGCACGGGATGAAATATGGATTCATTAAAAGAAAAAAAAGACAAGACAAACATCATGAGTGGTTAGTCAATTTCTAAAGAGAAGAAGCAAAGTAGTTTATATTATCTACCTTCTCTTCCAAATAAACAAAGCCAGAATTTTTCTTTAGTCCTAAGTCATACCTTATCATTCCATGAAGTTAGTTGATTGGTCTTTCTGTGAATAGATTACTCCATCCTCCACTCATTCACTGAAGTCATATTCTTGCTTTACTACTTGCTGTGACCTGGTAGCCAGTACAGGAAGCCTTACTGCTTGAACTCTACAAATAATATGTTTATACACTAAACAAATAAAAGTAGCCACATTATGGTTATATAATGGCTTCTTAAAATCACACTACACCATTTTATTTTCAGTTCTTTTCTGTCATTATGTTCATATTGAGCCTCACCTTCCCATCCACCATTTTCACTGCTCTCTGCAGATGCTCTTATGAGCTGTGAGTTGTTCCTGCTTGTCCCTGTAAGTGGACACATAAGTATTGTTTCTAAAATACTGGCACCACTTACTCATCAGACATCACTTTTCTGGTCACATTCACTGACCCACCCTGAGCTCCTGAAGCTGCCAGAGTCATCTCTGTGTGACGCACCTCTGGAGCCCTTGTCTAGGAACAAGAGGCTTGAAGTTCAAAGCCAAATGCTGAAAACAACTGAACAAGGTTTAAACTTCTCAGTCTCCCTAACTGCTTTTGTCTCAAGAAGTACAAATGCTTTCCTCAGACTCTTCAAAAAACTAAGGCTGAAGTGTTACGTTTCTTTTATGCTTGAGACTTTGCTCATACATTTGCTCTGCCTACTGGAAGAGCCACTCTGCCCTTTCCTGAGCATCTATCTCAAATTCCCCTCCTCCAAGAAGCCTTTCATGATTTGCCAACTGGAGATTAGCACTCCCTTTTTTGACTCATCTACAGTATTCGTGTCTGCCTCTCTTTCATTACATCAGTCTTATCCACCAGTGTATTATGCTGAATTATATGCTTAGTGGTTTTTCCCTCTGTGTTTTGCTTTTCCAACATTGTTTATACTCTAAGGACAAAGTTTCAATCTTTGGATTGCCTCTCTCATGGAGGGACCTCAAACTTTTAAAAATTAATTTATTCAATTAACTCGAATTCAGGGAATAGCCAACAAATTTTACTCTATGTGTGAGTCTTACAATTTCATCCTTTTGATGATAATTCTCATTCTAAGAAACTAATGTGGTTTGTGGTTTAGAGTCATGGTTTAAGTTACCCTTAGAAGAATGAAAAACAGCTGGTGTCCAAGGAGTTCTGGAAATTATTCAATAAACTAATTATAGAACAGAAGCCAAAAATAAAGAAATTGTACTCGTATAGTTAAACCCCTATCTGTGTTATTGTTTGTATAAAAAGATACTGTTTTAGAAAGTTAAATAACATTTAACTGCATCTTTAGCAATATTTCTATTGCTTTTTAAAAAAACATTTCAAACATTTAAAAAAACATAAAAAACATTTCAAGCAATGTTCTTTTTCTAAAATCAAGGACAATATATACAAAGAAAATACAGAGCTACAAATTAATGTCCACACCCTAGTATTCAAATTGATTCTGTGTGATCAATTTTACATGGCAAAGTATTTAAAATTAATCTGAAGGGATATTTTAGAATCAGTAAAAATTTGCTGTTATTTCAGGTGTATGGGATAAACAATAATGAAGATAAAACTACTAGGATATTTAGGATAGTATCAAAACTAATACAATTTATAAACACATAACAGTTAATAAGGATTTCAAAGAAATTAACAAATAATGATTGCTAATTATCTATACTACAGGAATCACCCAAGAAAAAGAGAGAGAGACAAAGATGTATTGTCATAAAATGCATACCCTGACAGGTTCAAATTGAGAAATTAGCAGGGAATGAACAAACAACTCTAACTTCATTGGACTGAGATGAGAGCAATATGGTAGACAGAAACTCCAAAGAAAGAGAAATCGCTTGTGGTATAAGAAATATTGCTAAAGATGCAGATGAAAACAAAGGTGAGATTTCATCTCACTCCACAAAGAATGGCTGCTATTTCAGAACTAGCCAGCAACAAATGCTGGCGAGGCTGCAGAGAAAAAGGAACCCTTCTCCACTGTTGGTGGGAATGTAAACTCGTACAACCTCTGTGGATGTCAGTGTGGAGATTTTTCAAAAAGCTAGGATTGGAGGTCCCATTTGACCCAGCCATCACTCTGCTAGGTATATACACACACAAAAAAAATTTAAAGATTCATATCACAGCAACATATGTGCACCCATGTTTATAGCAGCTCAGTATGTGATTGCTAAATCTTGGAAACACCTAAATGCCCATCAACTAGAGACTGGACAAAGAACATGTGGTTCTTTTGTAGAATGGAGTATTACTCTGCCATTAAAAATGATAAGATTGAGTCATTCATACTCAAATGGATGTACCTTCAGGACATCCTCTTAAGTGAAATAAATAAGTCACAGATGTGTGAGAATTGTATAGTTTCTCTGGTATGGGAAAAATGAAGATGCAAATGAGTTGTAGTATGTATGGTTGATATTGTGAAATAGAAAATATTTAAAAGGAAAGAGGGTATAGGGGTAAATAATGAAGGGGAAAAGAATGTGACAGTAATAAAGAAAAAAAGAAACAAAGCTTATGTATATATGGGTGGAGGCTGAGGGCAAGCAAAAAGGGGAAAAATGAGAATCAAGTCATGTCATATTCTGGTCCGAACTCTCAATGTTGAATGCGATGATGATGTGTATTCATAATGTAGCAATAAAGATTTGAATTTTTAGGGCCGGGGAGTTAGCTCAGTGGTTCTGGCTCCTGTCTTGCAAGCTCAAGGGCCTGAGTTCATTTCCCCAGTAACCACATACAATACTGGGTGTGGAGACTCACGCCCAGCAGCAACCAGTACCACATAACACAGTGCCGGGCGTGGTGGCTCACGCCTGTCATCCCAGCACTCGGGAGGCAGAGGAAGGAGGATTGCTGTGATGTGAGTTTGAGGCTGAGCTCGGGACCAGCCTGAACCACAAATTGAGACCCTGTCTCAAAAAACCTAAAAAAAAAAAAGATTTGAATTTTTAAAAGAAGATTCCAACATTATGATATCAAAGACTTGAAAGATAATAATGTAAATATTAAAATAAGTGCAGAGAAGACACTCCAGGGAAAGAGGAAGGGACAGAAAAAGGCTCACAAAGTTTTAGATGAAGGAGATTACATGTCAAGCTGGTGTGATTAGAAAAAGCCCTGAGCCAAAGACCATCTTTTAAGAGGCCCTCACTGAGGATAATATGAACACCAGGCTAGTAACTCAGCACAGGTATTTGTGAGGTGGTCATGGGACAGATGGCCTGTGAGATAGGTGGTACCAGTTAGGAACTGAGCTAGCTTTTCAGTTCTTCTCAATGCAAACTGGTGCTCACCAAGTTAAAACAAAGCTAACAAACAGTATCTGCAAAGATCTGTAGTTTTCACTTAGCTTAGAGAATTAAAAGCATGTACCATGACTTCTCTGACCTCGAAGCTATGCAATACATTTCACTTCTCACCAAATTTCCTCATGAGAGATATAGATGGAGTATTTCCATTGGTCAGTGTACTCAGAGTCCAGTTCTAACTAATGATTCCACTAAAGGGAGCAACTTTTCCCAGAGTTAACCAATATTCTCTCACTTCTGGCCCTTTGATGTCACTCCACCTACTTTTTGTGGTGGTGGCTCCCTCCTTCACTGGTCCCCAGGCCATTCTTAGTGAACATTTCTTTGACAGCCCTGTTAAATATCTAAGCCTCACCAAGTCCAACCTTTCTTCATAGTCATCTTACCTTCTAACACACTGTGACACTTATTTATTTATCTGGGTTGTTGTTGGAATCCTACCAAAGGGGCAAGAATGTACGTGTGTTTTATTCATGACTGTACTTCTAATGTTTAAAAGAGTGACAGTATTTAATGAAAGCTTAATAAATATTAAATTCATAAATACATGTGTGAGTGATCTATATGTTAAGTATTTTCATGACTATTTCAGATGGTCCCTATAATGATTTACAGAACTTACTCTTCTAGCCACTGTTTCTCATTACTTTTGCTGATGTAAGGAAGACTTATAAATATCTGTCACGTAATTAGCATCTTTCTGGTTCTTCAAAAATAAGTCATATCACTGTTTTGATATTTGAGAAGGAAATAATGACAGAATATTGGGTAGAATGAACACTCCATGACTTCACCACCATTTTAGAGGAGGGGATAAATATACCCTGCCACCCTGAGACCTTTCTCTGAGTACAGCATGTTCCTCACTGTCATCATTGGTTTTGGCCTTCTGAACACCTAAACTCTCAGCTCAGGAATATCATTCACTATCCTCCATGGCTTAGTCACAGACATCTCGGGGTCAAATGATTTCATTCATAAAATAAAAATCACAACCTTAATCTCACGTGGAGACCATTAACCCTCAAAGGAGATCGTTTATGGAAACAATTAGTCAAGGCCTTGGCATATAGATGCAATTAAATAAATGCACATGGAATTAATTAATTCTTGATAAGTAGAGGAATATAACTACACAAATGGGACATTTCAGCCTATTTTTACTGTATTATACTCATCTGTGCCTTTACTTATGGCAAAACCTCTGCCCTCAATATCTTATAATAGTGCATTTCATTTCTTCTTGGTTTGTCTTTATGATACCACAGTTCCCATTTTAGGGATAGGAAAACTGGGCTTTACAGGTATTACATAACGTTTAAAGGCCCATAAAGTAAGCAGCAGAGCCAGGATTTGAACCTGGATGAGTTTACCTCTGACGCTGGCTTAGGGCTCCTGGTCCTGCCCTCAGTCAGAATAGCCATGTGCTCACTTAAAGAAAGTCATCCCTAATCCCTAAACCTATAGTTTGGTTTTGACACCTTTCTGAGCTCACACAGAATCTAATGCATATTTCTTTCATAATAGATAATAATTTTTAAAAACTCATTGATTTATCTTCTCTTTGCATATCTATGTTGCCTGCTAGAGGAACTTCTGCATGAGTCACTCTCTGCTTTGGGGTCTTGAATGGGTTTTCATTGTGCAACTTTCACAAAATGTTCAAAGAAACAAACCCCCCCCAAAAAATGAAGATTTCTTAAATATTTCTCTATCCATGGTTTGTGCTGTAATTACTCTTCTCTTTGCATATTCCTCACAAAGTCTGTGGGGCAGAAACTACCTTTATTCTCCTCTTAGAGACAAGACACAGAAATCATCCAGCTTATACTCCAGGACTAGGATTTGAATGCATGCATTTAGATTCCAGAGCTCATGACCTTAATCAGGAGACCGCGTCGCCTGTCACTCAGCAGGACTGATTATATCTCATTGTCCTGTAAAACATTCTTGGAAAACATATTTTCACAGAGTCTAAACTGAACTTGTATGACCTCTACCACAGTCTGACTAGTTTTTATTTTTCCTGGGGCATGGGCACCTGCAATTAGTCCAACTTTTAACATGTATTTATATAAAACAGGTGAATCTAGAATCTGTTTGGAATCTCAGATTTTAGTTCCTCATTGATCAAACTGCTAGTGGTCCTACATGCCCCCAACTCAACGTGGATATTCCATATTGGTGGTCTCCATTGCCTCTACACAAACTACACACTGCTCTCCTAAGTACAGGACTTTAAAACATAATCTTGCATAAATTCAAAACCAAACACAAACTTCAACACGACTCTTTTTAATAGCAACTTAACTTTTTTACTGAGTGAAGTGGTTTAAACACAGAGAATCTATTTTTAAGAAGGAGCAAAGAATGTGTTCATGGCAAGTTGGAACAGTGCACAAGTGCCCTGGCTTCACTGTTATCTCAACGACAAAGTATTAAATCACAAGGAAGAAAAAGTCAACATGTTCTCTTAGAATGCAAATATATTACTGCGAGTGAGAGCTTTGCCCAAGAAAGGGAAGAGGCACCTACGCAGGCATAAATCAGGCATATGAAACCTATAATTTCAAGAAACAGTTTCAAGAAGTGTTCTAGCTGATAAATATGACTATTGGATTCAGAAAGCCCAGAAAAGTTCCACGTGAACTTTCTTTTGAAAAGGAGTCCTTCCAAATGTTATCAGTCAACATGCCCCATGTACAATCCCTAAGAAGTGTTTCCCCACTACTGATGGAACTCACAGAAGAGAAATCTATGTAGATAGACACACATACCCCATCTCTGATGGGACAGTATGTAACACCACGAGGGACATAAAAATCTTTGCTGTTAAAAGATTGGAAAAAGCCAGCATCATTTAACATACAAACGCTACTGTTCTCTTCAGGTCCTTCCAACATACAAATTAAAGCTTTGTCAGAACTTAAAAAAGAAAATCCTCTTACCATGTATTCCATGTTTGCTGCCGGTGGGAACACTTTGCCCCGAACTTGGTTATGGTAATCAAGGATGGCGATCATGTCATTCTGCGAAATGTAGCGCTTCCGCCGGGCTTTGGGAATATCCGCTGAATCTAGTGGTGCGTTTAGAGTTGCTTCAATATCAGCGAAATTATTGGTTGGCGGGGATGAGTCAGTGGAATTGAGTAAGACAGCAGTACTTGCTTCACAGAGAAAGGAGAGCAGGAGCACACTGCTGACGGCAGAGGTTGCTATCATTTTGAGGAGAGGAGACAGGCCACCAAATTTGCTTTAAAGCAGAAAGGTAGAGTTAGGGTCTGTGGGAAGAAAAATAGACCCACAGAATTTTACAGGGTCACTAGGGAGAGTCACTTAATTTGGAAGAAGTTATTCTTCCCAAATCCATGCAAATGTTTTACTTTTTAAAGCAGAATCTCTTCTTCATTTTCCTGAATTATGTGGCAGACCCCCTAAGAGGAATTTCTTTAAGCTAGAGAAAACTAAACAGCATGACCCCTAACCCTAGCACAAATGTGAACTTTTGCTCCAGATACCTGAACTATAAAGTGCACTGCTGCAAATTTGTTTCCAATGGGAAAACTTTAAGAACTGAAGTTCACCTTGAGAGTGAAGAAGAAAAAATGTCCTGTGGGTCACAACAGAGAATGTGCTAATAGTGTCTCCCAGGCATATATGCACACAACTTGATAGAACACATACAAAAGTAATCTAGTAATTCAATCTCATTTCTTAAAAAAAAATGTCAGCTACTTTAAATCAGTACATGCAGTATAAACTTACTGAGCCAAATAGCTTACCTCTGCACAATGCCAAAATGAATACACTGTTCTTCCAAAAATTTAAAGATCTTTGCTATGTTGTAGCATGAACTCTTGTAAGAGAAGTATGTCTTAGTACAAGCTCCTGAGAGCAAAAGCCTGCAAGGTTTGAATCGTGCTGGTTATGGAAGCAGCTAACAGCTTTTATATGTCACAGTATGCAGCGTCCAGAAAGGGCTGTCTCTCTTAGGGTCTCTTAGCCAAAAACAGAGGGGAGGGGTTTTAGATAGAAAAAAAACAGTGATTGGGTGGCAGCCTTTTTATGTGGGTGGTGAGGAAATTGAGTCACACCCACAGCTTACAAAGTACAAACCATAAAAGACAAACCCCCCTCCTTTTTTTTTCCCTGGGCTTCCACCTTGTCTCTGAGTGGTTAATTTTTCTCATTTAATGTTTTCTAGTTTGGTTCCCATACAAAAAAGAAGAAAGATGGTGGGGGGAGGGACCGTGAGTTCTGGAAACACAGATGGCTGAATAAGAAGCAGTACATTTTTAAGGACAGTAAATGACATGGGAGCTGAAAAGAGCAAGCTGATATTAAATCAGGAGATCAGCTCACAGAGCTAATCTGGGTGGCCACATGTATGATTAAAGAGGAATGCTAGGCCAGTCAGTGGTAGCCAGACAGACTATAGCATATGATATTAGCATAATAGCTGTTCAAATGCTTGTGCTCTGTCTCTGTGTGGCTTTATAACTCTAATTTATCATCTCTCTCTCTCTCTCTCTCTCTCTCTCTCTCTCTCTCTCTCTGTCCCTGTCTCTCTCTCTCCCTCTCTCACTATGTTTCACTCCTTCCCTCCCTCCCTCTCCACCCTCTCTCATTTCATCTTCCCTTCCGTGTTTTTCTATCTCTACTAGAGTGAGATCAGCAAATTATTTGCTTTTTACCTGCTCTGTGTAAATGTGAGCAGAGAAGTTCACAGTGACAGCAAGCCAAGATAACATCTGTTTCAGGTTTAGAAGCATATAGTTGAAATTTTAAAGCAGAAAACAGCTGAGCTTTCCAGGCAGAGTATTGGAGAGCTCAGTACAGAGACCATGAAAACTTTCACAGCAGCAGTAGCAGCCACCAACTGTCAGAAGTGCTTTGTTAGGAGTGTGCTGTTGGAACACAACCCACATTGCACAAAGCAAGAGCCAAGCTGTAAATACTGGTGTAATCTAATTGAAATGGCCCTCAAAACTGTCATGTGTCATAACAGTAACACAATATGGAGCATTTACTGTCAGGTGCTCTAGAGACCCTCGAAGATGCACTACATATTCAGTATAGAAACTTAGCACAGACTGACTTATTCTGTTTAGTAATGGGATTGTCTCCAGCATTATTTCAGCAGAAGCCCTATGAGAATATATAGTAATCAGGAATGGTGAGCATATGACATGCTGGCCTGGGAACCAGTTTCCTAGTATTTAGCCTCAGATCACGGCACTATGTGTTGCCTAAAAAGCATATTTTTAAATTCTTCATTGGTGTATTTAAAAATGTAAGGGGAAGGTGAGCATTCTGTAGTGAGTCAGATGTTAACAAATTCCTTCAGAGGGCATTAAGGTGTTTGAAACCAAAACACCTCCAATGTTCAAATACATTGGTGAGATACATACTTGGATAGCAGAGTTCAGGTTTTGCCATATTTGGTTGAGCATTAAGCTTCCAACTAAAGTGAAGTCATTTTATGAGAGCTCAAGTTGTAATACTGAAAGCTTTAAACAAGGAATTAGCACAGTTAAACTGAGAGGGCAAGAAGGAGATGAGCAGGAATAATATGAAACATTAGAGCAAGTGAAGGGAATGTGTATAGTTGCTCACAGCTGCAGATTTTTTTACTGGAGCTGTCCAACTAGGGTCCTAGCCCTTCCAAATTTACTCAGGGTAGCGGCATGAATCTCAACTATGCAATGGTAAAGATTCTTTAGTTCTGTGTAAAGAG
>PVIR01043670.1:0-11609 GCA_004026965.1 Petromus typicus
GGGAGGCAGAGGCAGGAGGATTGTGATGTGAGTTTGAGGCTGAGCTCAGGGCCAGCCTGAACCACAAAGCGAGACCCTGTCTCAAAAAACCTAAAAAAAAAAGAAATTCTAATAATGCACCTAGCTATTCTGTACCTAGTTGTGGATGAGGACTCTCCCAAGGATCACAGAACCTAGCAAGCAGCACTGTAACTGTGTCAGGCAGGATGCTTCCAAATGGCAAATACTACACGGGCAGAATCCCTCACTGCCGAAGTCCTGAGCCAAGAACAGAAAACAAGTGTTCGTTTTTCCTCTGGACAGAGGAAGAGCATCCTCAGGAAGAAATTGTGCTTCTTGCTAGGCGTGGAGATGCATGCCTGCAATCCCAGCACTCGGGGGAGGCTGAGGTAAGACGACTGCCGTGAGTTCGAGGCCAGCTTGAGCTACACCACCATCACCCCACCACCAAGAAGAGTAAATGGAAGTATCCCACTGCATTTGTAGTCTCTCTTCGTCACATACGAGGTTATTCAAATATTCCGATAATACTCGGAGATCTTCCTGGCTCAAAGTGCTGGGATGTCGGGTGTGCACCCTCATGCCGGACTAGTCATGCTATTTAGAAGTGACATCAGAAACAGCTGGCCGGTGCCCCAATTTAATAGCGCATGATTCAGATCTGAAGTACTGCTGATGACACAGACCAGATTCCCTGGTAAAAGAGACAATGAGCCACCGCTGAGCTTCTTTTGGTGTTTGGTTTTTCTGAGACAGGGTTTCTCTATGTAGTTCAGGCTGGCCTTGAACTCACTACTCTGTGGCCCAGGCTGGCCTCGAGCTCATGAACTCATGGCGATCCTCCTGCCCCAGGTTCTAGGGTGCTAGGATGACAGGGACGCACTACCACGGTGGGCTTCCCAGGACATGTTAAAAGCTCCACTAAAGCCTTGGGGTTCACCTTAGAGATGGAGCTCCACACATTCTGAGCAGAAGACCGTTTTCAGAAAAGAGTGACCAATCTGGAGTTACGTGTAACTCTGGAACGTCTGTTAAAAAACAAACAAAACAAACACCTCATGACATTGCACCTAAACATTTTACTCATTACCGAGCCCTGAGAACAAAAGAAATAGCCTTTATCTGAAAGGGTTTCAAAAAAAATTTATTTTCATAAATTAACACACGTAACAGTGGGCAAAGTAGAGTCACAAACTAGCAAACAAAAAAAAGGAAACTGCAGGGGCACTGCGTATGTCAATGTTACCGGAAATGTACAAATTTCATTGAACTACTGACCATGATAATACAGAAACACTTCAGGCGGCTGTTTACTGGCCCAGGTCCCAGCTCAAGGAGATGTGGCGGTCTCTCACTGAGAAATCAAATCCAACCCAGCGCCACCGAGGGCCTTGTGAAGACAATGCGCACAGCATCTTAAGTGTGCTGTGTCGTGGGATGGTGGTCTACACAGGGACATCCTCGGTTCACGGTCAAGACAGCTTTTGCTGCTTAGGGTGTTTTTAGATGGTAACATGAATGTGATTTCAGCAAAATTAAGTCTCTTTCCTGAGCCAGCTTTCTACAGAAGTTCAGTTCAGTCAAGGAGCACACTCCTTACGTGAATCCAGGTAAGGAACTCTGCACTTCGAGTCAGTTCCTTACGTATGGATACGGCCACCCCAATACGGTTATTTAAGAGGTCCTCCCCAAGGGAAAAGCTCACAGAAACAAAACAAAACAAGGGTACAAAAGAAAGCACCAACTGCACACTTCTCTCCTCCCCAAACAGTGGGCCAAAGCATCACTGCCTACAGGTTACTCTTTTGTGGATTTTAATGTACATGATAAAGACGATGAGATGGAATCCAAGCTTGGAGATGGAGCAACGGCTCTGCAACCACCAGCCGCAGCGCGGCCTCGGACCTGCTGCCACCAACCTACACCCCTGCTGCTGCTCCACCGAGCCTTGTGGGAAGGGGACGGGTCACAAGCAAGTACGCCCAGAGTGGGGTCTGACACTGACCTCAGGGTGACTCCAGTGCCCAACTCAAAGAACCTTTCAGGCAACATTGTGACAAAGTGTCATGATTTTCACAGCTCTTGGAAGAGCACTGAGTTCTGGGATTCACAGCATGAGTTTCTGAGCTCTTCCGGCTCCGAGTAAGGCAAACGCTACACGTCTTTCCACTGCACCTCTCAGCTGTGTTCAGTAAGGAAAGGTGAACACAATGCTTTAACAGGTGATGATGAGGTACCTTCGAACTAAAGGAGAAACGAAGTTGGAAAGACCTAGAGAAAAAAGAAAAAATAGGGTAGAAAGGAATATGACGGGAAGAGGCCACAATGGGTAGAAACTCAAGATGGAAAAGCAGACGGGCAGAACCCCGAGCGGACCTGAGATTTCTTCTCTCTTTTCCCATAAACACTACACTTCTGGAGGTGAGTTAGGGTCGAGCTAGTTACAGTTAAAGGAAGAAGTCCCTATTCTCAGAAATGGTGCCAACTCTCGCCACGAAACGCTCGTCCTGTAGCACTGACGGCCCTGAGGCTGGCCAGATCCATGGTGAAAACAGATGTGAAGACGAGTGTAGCTGAGTGAGGCCTGAACCTGATTATCAACTACATGTTAGTAACTGCAAGTTTGCATCTCAACTTTGGAGCAGAAGGCCCCCACCAGAGGGCGGGCCGAGAATTCCCAGGACAGGCCGAGCTGGCCTTGGGAGCAGCTGCCTCCCTACATCCCCAGGATGAAGCAGCAGCCAGGGCTCTGCTCCTCCAGCACCTCAGTCCTCGATGCCAACGTTCCGAATCAGTGCTCCAGCCCTTTCAAGGACCACACCTATACAGGCTGAAGTGTTGGCAACACCCCTGCCACGTCCTCCTCAACTTTCCTCTGCTGGGGGACCTGGCTGCCAGTGCTGCCTCAGCTACACTAGCAATGGAGCAGGCAAACAAGGCTCTGTCAACTCACGGCTTGCTTGCAAAGTGTCCGGTGGGAGCTCTGCAAACATGTTTGTACAAGGTGCGATGCATCACCCATAAAAGGGTACCCACTTGATTCCTGTAGGCAAAATGACAGAGAAGCAGACTGCCTAAGACCCCTGTCCCAGGAAGGGAGAGATACTGAGGTGACACGTTACGTCCCTGGGGCCCGGGAAAAATGCATGTAGAACAGCAGAATCGGGCACATTATTCAGAGCCAGCAAGGAAACTGGTACTTTTCTGCTCCCACGGCCATGGCCTGAGAAGCTCTGTGGCTGACCAAGTGAGTATTTCATTATTAAAGGCTGGAGATACACATGGCACGTTGTTTTTCCTCCTGCTTATGTCAACTTTTCTGCTCCAGGGTGGCACAGACTCTCACCTGTAAAGGAAAGGCTCATGGTGACCCTGCCTTCAGCCTCTCTCCCCATCATACACGGACAGGCAAGAGAATCCTAGAAGAGTCAGCCGACTCTCCGAGCGGCCTTGCTCACCCTTCTCTAACGGTCCCGGCTCGTCCCCGGAGCTCCGACCGTCTCATCCTCAGCTGCTGGACGGGGCGGCCCCTAGGAGGGTGCGAAGAGGTGGCCAGTGTCCGGTGGCTGACTCAAGCACTTCACTCACGAGCCAAGGAATATTAACTCTGAACTCTTACTTGACAAGAGAGACAGGGAGAAGGGAGAAGAGAAAAGAAACCGCAGTGGAAGCAAGGAGAGGATGGGCTGGGGGCACACGAGGATCTGGTGGAAACAAATGAGACCTCTGGGCATGCTGCCCGCCCGGGACCCTGCTGCCCAGGCCGCTGCACCCGCGAACCTGGACACGCAGCTATTTCTGGCATCAGAAAACACTTCCAGTAGGTCGGGCACAGGACCACAGGACACGAGGTACCCTCACAATTTCCGGATCCCACTTGAAGGATGCATCACTGGGCTGCGAGGCTGCCCTGACCTTCTCCCTCTCCGGGAGTAAGCTGCCGGAATAGCTGAGGGCCTTCTACGCTGGCCTCAGTCACTGTCCGAGCCGGTACACCCAGCCTGGCCACACATATTGCAGATAAAACCACACTCCACCTTAGCATTTTTTAAGTGATTCTGAGAGAAATCTGTTCTTACTTATGTTATTAAAATAAATATATGTACTTAATAGGCAGGAGTAAGAACCCAGATTTTAAAAAGTGCTCCCTCTAATGAACTAGACTAAAAGTTAGACATGGAGAGGGATCGCTTGAAACACACGGATAGGAAATATGTCTTTCATGCACCAATCAACTGGGTTGAATGCCTGTCATTATTCTCTGAAGACATGTATCATCTTTCTCCTTAATGTCTTAAAAAAATTGTTTTAAAATCACATTTAAAGGCCCCAAACATGCAGCAGTACCACACACACACACACACACACACACACACACACACACACAGAAAAAAGAAATAAAATGAAAATAATCAACATCATGACATTAGAAAGTGCAACTTACTTTGACTGGGGCCTGGACGGGCTCCTCTGGCACTAGTGACCCATAGTCACACAAGGGAGAAAACAATAGGGAAAAGCCACACACACACACACACACACACACACATACACACATACACACACACACACAGAAAGTTCTGAGCAGACAGACCCAAAGGATTAGAAAATATAAGAGCTCATTTTGTTCCCCACTACCAAAATGAGCTGGTTATTCCACACAGGACAGGGTGCCAGGTCCCCTTCCCCGGACCATGCTGCTAAGTAATCTTGGTCTAGCACCACCGTAAACAAAGCAGAACTTTCGTGTGGACGTGCAAAGGCTGTGAGTCCTTGGAATTTTAGTGTTGCGTGAGATACGTGGCTTCTTCCTCCTGTGGATGGCAGAGACAGGGGAGAGGTGACCAGACATCGTTCAGGATCGTTTCCAGGAGGAAGAGAGTGTTCCTGAGGTTCGATACTCAGCAGTAGAAACACAGGACCCTCCGTCACCAGTCCCTAAAAAGGCTGCACCTTGAAATAGGTAAAAATTCTTGGACTGGGCATCTTGAATAGTTTGGGCGTAGGGCAAAATTAGGCAACCTCTTTGAGGGAGGTCTGGAAAGATCCAAGATTGAGACCCTCAACCGACTGCTTCTCAACAGCCCGATGACTGCTCCTCTTCCTCTTCCTTGGCAAAGAAGGTCTCCAGTTCCATCAGTTTCTGTATCAAAAGAGTATCCAGTTCTCGACTCTGCACAGCTGCCTTCTGCGCCCTGGTAAAGCTGCCACCCAACTTGACTTTACCTCGAGCTCTCCTCTTTCGCGGGACCGTAAAATCCTGAAACTCTAGAACTCGCTTCCTTTTCTGTTGGCTGACTGAGATGAGCGTACCATTTCGTTCCTTGGGTTCCTCAAAGATGGTCTCTAAACACCTGAGGTTGGAACACAGAACAAAATTGTAACGGACTGAGTCACACAGCTCACCAACTACTTGCATTAACGAGTCCTTACTTGACTGTTTATATGTTTTTGTGCATGAAATGAAGAAAATCCCAACTGGAGGCAGTGTACAGAGCAGAGGTAACACTATCCCTGCTGCAACACGAATAACAGTTTTTTTGTGTGTCTTCGTCAAAGTCACTGAATATATAGACACATGTAAATAACCTTATCATGGATTGGCCTTTTACAGAAAATACAGTAAATGTTTTAAATTTTATGAGTCACATGGGTCCTTACAAATTTTTTCCCTCACCCGCTGTTTTTTTTTTTTTTTTAAACAACTAAAAGTGTAAAAACCACTGTAAGATTATAGGCTGGATGTTGCTGGGAGCAATTCTACATAATTTTGGGGAAATGTCATTTCACAATTAAATTACGATTAGGCCTAGTTTTCTTGCCAACAGGCCAGAAACTCAACTTCATTTTTGCCTCTGGTCACAGCTGAGACTTCAATGGTCCCGTGAAGCTATGATACTCAAGGGCAAGATCACATCAGAGGATCACATCTTGGTTCCTTGAGAACTGAGTAGTAAGAGGAAGACTTCGCCTGGGGAGGGACCAAGTCCTTATGAGCTTAACTCTTCCCACCTATTTAAGAAAGTTCTCCCTACAGGCCTTTGCAACAGTGAGAACCTGTGACCAGGATTCATCATTCAAATCGACACAGAATTAAGCCACCCTCTAATTTCCCCGATGCTCCCTCCGATTATTGTGTGCGCCCAATAAACAGTGGCTAACTCGGAGAGTCTCTGCTCACTCTGAGGCACTGATCCCTCAGCCCTCCCATGTATTCTGAAACGATACAAGCCTCTACTGTCTTTTTTCTCTTTCGCCTTTGCCATCTCTCTTTCTAGTTAGTTGGAGGATTGATCACTCTCCGAAAGGACATAAAAATAAAAAAAGGAGGGCCGGCTTTGGTGGTGTGTGATTGTAAATCTAGCTACTTGCAAAAACCAAGCAGGTGGGTCCCTTGAGCTCAGCTCAGGGTCAGCAGGGGTAACACATTAAGACCAGGGGAACACTTGGAATACTAGCTACTAGGGAGGCTGAAATGGAGATATCAAGAGTTTGAGGGGAGCCTAGGGGACACAGCAAGACTCTGTCTCAAAAACAAAAAACATGCCAGGTGTGGTGGTTTGGGCCCATAATCTTAGCTATCTGGAAAACTGAGGCAGGAAGATTCTAAATCTGAAGGCCAGTAAAACCTTTCAAAAAGAAATTAGAAGGGCTAAAGATGTACCTCAGTACTAGGAAGGCCTTTCGATTAATCCTCTTACAAAACAAACAGGCAAGCAAGCGAACGGTTTCTGGCTGGATATTGTCTACAATTTATCAACCCATGGTAGGCGTCTTAAGTAGTAGCAAACTCTATATACTGTCCTTTACACTGGGCTTCTCTTAACCTATCAATACCTTTTTTCTGTTCTGTTTTGTTTTTCTGAGACAGGGTCTTGGTATGTAATGCAGGGTAGCCTCAAACTCACTATGTAGCCCAGGTTGGCCTCGAACTCATGGTAGTCTTCCTACCTCAGCTTCCCAGTGCTGGGATTACAGGCCTGTGGAGCCACACCCAACTTGTCAATAACTTTTAAGATTGCTGTAATTTGTACGAGGGTTTTTGATAATGGCTTCGGAATGTATTCTAAAGATGGACCAAAATTTAAGGAGAATATATCTATTGAAAAATAGATATGTTAGGCTGTTTGCAACCCTTTCCTATTATGTAGCAATGCTGAAAAAATAAAATCCTAGGACAGGGCCGGGGATTTAGCTCAGTGGTTCTGGTGCCTGTCTTGCAAGTGCAAGGACCTGGCTTTGATCCTCGGTAACCACATACAAACCTGGGCGTGGAGACTCATGCCCACCAGCAATCAGTACCACATGCCACAGTGCCAGGTGTGGTGGCTCATGCCTGTAATCCCAGCACTCGGGAGGCAGAGGCAGGAGGATTGCTGTGATGTGAGTTTGAGGCTGAGCTCATGGCCAGCCTGAACTACAAAGCAAGACCCTGTCTCAAAAAAATTAAAAAAATAAAAATAAAAATAAAAAAATCCTAGGACACCTGCTACATCCTAAACAAAACAGGCATCTAAAAATGTCATCAATTTGAACTGAGTTCAGACCTTTGGTTTGGAGTTATATTTAAGGGTCATTGATTATCAGTCTAAAAAAAAAAAACTCCAGTCAGGAAATCTGGTTAAAACACAAATACAAGGGCCGGGGAGTTAGCTCAGTGGTTCCGGCGCCTGTCTTGCAAGTGCAAGGACCAAGGTTCAATCCCCGGTAACCACATACCATACTGGGCGTGGAGACTCACCTCAGCAGCAACCAGTACCACATACCACAGTGCTGGGCATGGTGGCTCACACCTGTCATCCCAGCACTCAGGAGGCAGAGGCAGGAGGATTGCTGTGATGTGAGTTGGAGGCTGAGCTCAGGGCCAGCCTGAACCACAAAGCGAGACCCTGTCTCAAAAAACCTAAAAAAAAAAAAAAACAAAAAAAAACCCCACACAAATACAAGCTAAAACGGGGTTGTCTGTTTCCTCACGACCCCATGCACACTTCTTTTACCCCATCACGGACTCTCCGACTCAGGTGCTGGCAGTTAAGAGCGCTAATTCTGCTCATACTGAAGACCAATATTCAAAAGATGCAACAAGCACTTTTTGAAGTGAAAGGTCTAGATTGACATTAACAGTTGCACAATTTTTCCCTATCTTTCATTTCCCAGCCACATATACCCACCTATTTGCAGGAGGAGACTTATAATTTTTGTTGGTATATATTTCTTCTAAACTAAATTCTTTCTTCTTTAACCTGAAAAGAGAAATAAATAAATTTTCATGTCCTCTTAAAAAAAGAAAGAGTACAGATTGGTTTCCCAACTCTACCCTTCCCATTCTTTTAATCTCAATTTTCCTGTAATAAGAAATGAATTTTATGTGAAAAATAGGTACCAGGTTTTATTTACTAGGCTGGCAATCTTCAACTTTATAGATTTTGTCTATTAAGATGATTACTCGAAGTGATATATTTGGGTTTAGCAGACTTATTACCTCATTTTACAGCTTCTGTGTGCCACCTTTTTAGTTTCTCTTTTTGTAAATTTAAAAAATTTTTCACTTTGTACGGCCAGTGCTAGAACCCAGGGCTTATATGTGCTAGGTAGGCATGCTGCTATGAGCTACCTTTTTTTTTTTTTTTTCAGTACTAGGGATCAAACTTGGGACCTTGTACTCCCAAGGCAGGCACAATACCACTTGAGCTAAATCCCCAGCTCAGCTACATTCATTTTTATTCCCCTCTCCTGACTTGGAAATTATATACTCTTTTCTTCAGGAGTTGGCAAAAACTTTAAAGAGCACACTAAACTTATGAAGTAAATCAACAATTTTACTCTTACCTCAACAATACGAAATCCCTAGATATCTGAATTCAGATCAATACTTGTTACTATAATTCTACCTTGTTTCCTTTTTGTTACTTTACAGTGTGACAAGATACTCTTAAGTTCAATTGATACATCTCCCACCGGTATCATTCTCCAAGGAGAATATATCACACAATTCATATATTTAACATACACACTTTGGTGGTTTCTTAGAGTAATCACGAGGTGTTTTATGATCACCACTATCTAAAGTAGAATACTTTCATAATCTAAAAAAGAAAATGTGCCCAGGTGTGATGATGCAGACCTGTACTCCCAGCACTTCAGAGGCTGTGGCAGGATAGCCACGTGTTGGAGGCTGATCTGGGGCTACACAATGAGTTCAGGGTCTGCCTGGAATACAAAACGAGAACTCATTTCCAAAGGGGGAGAAAAATGTACTGGGTAGCAATTAACCTGACTCACTCCTACACTCACCACCTGGTGACCTTTGATGTTTTCTGTCCCTAAAGTCTTGCCTACTCTAGGCATTCCATATACATGAATCATACATGGCGTGCCCTTTTAAATCTTTTTTGGAAAAAATTGATATTGGTACTTATAATGTCTCTTGATCATTAGCAGCCTCCTTTTTCTCTAGTCTGCTAGCCTCTTTCCACTACTCTAGAAGGTCTGCCTTTAATTTACCCATTAATGTATTTACAATTGGGTTTCTCATATGACAGAAATCATGTGATATTTAACTTTCTATGTGTGACTTATTTTCCTTAACATTATGGTCTGTTTTCCTATACATACACCCATTTTCCTATAAATGATATAAATTCATTCTCCATGTCTGAATAAAATCCCACAGTATATGTATGCCACATTCTCTTCCATTTGTTTACTGATGGGCTTCTAGGCTGTCTCCTGAGCCTTGCTAGTGGTGCTATAAATTACGCTGCTGTAATAGTCTTGCTTTTCATTCAGTGTACCACGTTTCATGGTTAATCCATGTCGTATTCAGTTTCAATAATTCATTTCTTTTCATACAAAATAACATCCTATTTTTTTTTTTTGAGTCTTGCTATGTAGTTCAAACTGGCCTTGAACTCATTGTGTAACCCAAGCAGACCTCAAACTTGCAGTGATCCTCCTGCCTCAGCCTTGCAAGTGCTCAGATTACAGATGTGCGCCAGGACACTTGACTTAGTAACATTCTATTCTGAGGATAGACCACCTTTTCTTTATCCATTCATTAGCTCATGAACATGTGTTCTTTGTACTTTTTTTTTTCTCCCCACGGTACTGGGGGTTGCACTCAGGCCCTTATGCTTCTAAGGTAGGTGTGATACCACTTGAGCTAAATCCCTGACTGTACTTTTTAACTTACTAGCAATCATATTCTTACATGTATTTGTGCACAAGTTTTTGTGGATGCATGTTTTCAGTTCTCTTGCATATATCCAAAAGAACTTCAGCCAGTAGAGTAACTTTAAGTTAGTAAGTTTTATTTTAACACCTCCAGAACAAAGGAAATTTCCTTTCACAAATTCTGACACTTCGAGAAGGAAAAGAACTCTCCATGAGAATTAATAAACACAAGCTGAGAGCCACTGTGTGGATTTGTGGACAGGACCCATCCTGCCTGGACAGACTGAAAAAGACTTAAACTGAGGTTTACAGTGGTCCTGACTTGGCAGTGGTTACTGTCCTCTTCAAGAGTTGGGGAAGGAGAAACATATTTATTTTGTTTTTGTTTTTTTTTTTTAAATGTTTCTGCTCAATTTTTGGCAATTTGCCAGCCTTGTGCACTCTGATATATAACATAATAAAGAGTGAGAGGTGTTCCAGCGTTGCCCCGGCCTACTGAGATAGTAAAGGCATGTCAGACATTCCCCAGCCCCAGGTCTTTTCCTCAGGCTGCTTGAAACTCAAGTCAACCTTCCCAGCCTGGATGGGCAGAAGCACATTCTCAAAACCGTGAAGGTCATTAAAATCAAGGAAGGTCACAACCAAAGAGCCCAAGAGGACAAGATGACGCAACGTGATGTGGTCCCTGTAGGACCCTGAATAGAAGGACATTAAAAACTAAGGAAATCTAAATAAAATACGGACTTCAGTTAAAAAACAAACAAACAAACAAAAAAACCCAACTCAAAACAAAAATGCTTTTATGTGCAATTTATTTTATGTTGAATTAATTCTCAAGATGTGAGGTTTTGTTTCTTTTGGGAGATCTTTTCTTCTGTGTCTCCCTCTTCTGGTTTAGGGACAGCCTGTCCATTGTCAGCAGGAGTCATCTCCATGCGCCAGGGGAGCTCCTGTGCGGGTTAATCCAGCCAGTGGCTCTTGGGTGCTTTGTCCTCCTGGATACATTCAAAGACCAGAGAATCTACATCTAAGCATGACTCTGCATGTGCAGCTGAGTCAGAGCCACTGACCCTATGGCAGGCATCGCTATTTGGGCTGGGTACACCTACCAACCCCGTGCTGGAATGCCAGCACTGCTCTACCAAATTAACTCTGCAATGCCAAAGTTGTTTCTATTTATTTATTCACTGCCTCTGGCTTAGACAATACTTCTTTAAACATCCCCAGATACTTGGCGGCCTTTGGATATGCATCTCTTGATGGCCTAGGCAGTTTCACGGGCTCTCCTAGAGTAAACATCTTCCTGATGTCTATGATTTTGTAGCGGTTTTTGGGTCAAGTGAATGGTAAACCATTTTGAAAAATCAGCTTATGCCTCACAATCTTAGAAGCTGGCTCATCTTGGGGGCTGGTGATCATTTACAGTACATGTATAT
>PVIR01043671.1:0-11584 GCA_004026965.1 Petromus typicus
TTTTTTTTTTTTGAGATGGTCTTCCTTTGTAGACCAGGCTGGCCCTGAGCTCACTATGTAGTCCAGTCAAGCCTTGAACTCAGGAATCCTCCTGCCTCTGCCTCCTGAGTGCTGGAATTATGGGGCCATCACACTCAGTATTGTGGTATGCGGTACTGATTGCTGATGGGTGTGAGTCACCATGCCTAGCATTGTAGTATGTGGTTAATGGGGATCAAACTCAGGACCTTGTGTTTGCAAGGCAGGTACCAGAACCACTGAGTTAAATCCCTAGCCAAAACAAAGCTATTTTTATGGTCAGCCTTCCAATACTAAAAGCTGAGTATGGAAAAGTTGATTTTTGGCTCTAAATTGAGTCTATCATTCCCCAAAGAACAAAGTTTGCAGACACCCTGTCTGGGCCCTGCCGTATGTGACAGAGCTGGGTTATGAGATGCAGGCTGAAAGTACTGACTTTTGGAAGGTTCCACTTCCATATAATTGGTTTGGGGGATACTTCAAGTAGGGTGTGTCCGTTTCCCAGGACCCCCATTCCAAACATTCTCCACTGGGTTAAAAACAGGGAGAGACACAGTTTTTCCAGGCATCTGAGGAACCGTGTGTGTATGTGTGGGGGATTTTGGTTGTCAGGACTGCGGAGGTTACTAGCATTCAGTAAGTAGGTGCCAGTAGGCTGAACATCATGCAAAGCGTGCGATGTCTGTCCAAATGACAGTAATGTTCCCAGTGAGCAACATGTCAGCAATTCTTTCATCTGTCAAGTAATCACTCGGGCTACATGGATTCCAGTGTTGTCCCTGGCTCTAAGAAACTTTTGTTCTACATTGTCTCTACAATGATTAAGAAAGCGTTCATTGCTGTCTTCTCCTCTCTTTAATTATGGGTTCTGTACTTTCATTTAGACAATCCAATGGAACTAGTCACAGAGATTAACCATAGATTTATGTCATTCTCAGCTAAATATGAGTTGCCCGTTCAGGTTAAAATTCAAAAGGATCTTTTAGTCAATTAAATGTGTTTGTCATTTGTGATGCTGATAAATCAAAGCAGTCTGGAAATACTTGAAGGCAGCAAAAGAATTCTCTAGTTAGCAATTAAAGGCCACCATCGCCCTGTCTGAATTAGCTGATGTGGCTCTCTCCCTACCCTCCCCAGCCGAAGACCTTGCTGGATTGGCATGGGGATGAGAATATTATAGGTAGAAAAGCTAGTAGTAATATGGCAGGCAGGCAGACAGTGTAGGCCCTTGGAGGAAACTCACGAGGAAGGAAACTTACAGAAAATCCTGGAAAACAGAGACTTATTAAGGCCTCATTCTCCTGAATAAATCAACAGGGAGTCAAGGTCTAGACTCACCTCCTCCCTTCCCAGGAATGTAGTAATTGTAAATTTCCTGGGACAAAGGGCCAGGAATCTGGCCCACCTGGAAGAGCCTCCTGATGGGGAGGACCCTATATGACTTAATTTCTCATTGGATCCCATTTGATCAAGATTGCTTAAACAACTGTACTTGTTACAATTCCATTGGTTCACCCATTTCTTTTGAATCTTATTGGAAGCCTGTACTTTAAACCCGCCTCACCTCTTGTCTTTGGTCCATAAAAGCCCTCTGAAAAGTGAGGTGAGTGGGTTACCCACCTTTCCTCGTTCCCCTTCTGTCTCTCTTAGGCAGAAGCTTTCTCTCAATAAAATTTTCCTACTCAAACCTCTGTCAGTCATTTCTAAAATTCATTCTTGGATTTTAGAGAACATGAGCTCGTGTTTTAAGTGGGGAGTCAGGCCTTGCTGTCCTGTGTCAAGAACGTCAGAGGAGATGTGGTTCTCCAGCAGCTGTGTACCTATCGGATCATCTCAGACAAGAGAACAACAGACAGCAGGCATGTGGAAGGTCCCACACAGGGCCCCAGCGAGCCCGAAGGCACTGAGGATGCTCTGTATTGTGGGCCTGGTGCCGCAGAGCAAGGCTGGAACTGCCAGGGCCTTTGGAGATTACGAGTAAACCATCGGCCTCCTCTTGGGTGTGGTTACTCCCATTTGAAATTGAAAACACAAGTTAATTGCTATTTACCCTACTCCAGTGCAGTCAGGACACATCCTTTAAAATGTGAAGTTCTTGGGATTCTGTCAGCAGTGTGGGTCCCTGTACTTGTTATATTATTTTCTACCTTGATAAGTCAGTGGCATGTATGAAAGCACAGCCTTTCATGTTTGTACACACTTTTTCTTTTTAAATAAATTGGTGGCTGGTGATTGAGCTAAGTAAATAGGAGACACAGTATTGAGGACTGGAGTTCCGTTTAAGGCTTAGCGACTCTAAGTCAATGATAGTGTGCTAATTGTGGTCTTTTTTGGTGAGGGGGAATGCCTGGAGATTGAACTTGAGACCTTGCACTTGCCAGGCAGGCCCTGGAACCACTGAGCTAAATCTCCAACTTCCTGTGTACTATTGTGGTCTTATTGTAGTACTGATCAAAAGTACTACGTTTTTTTCAAAGTGATTGAAAAAGTAATTGTTAAAAATAATGAAATCATGTCTTACCGTTATATTTATAAAATGCAAAAATGAACATGATTTCATGATCTGTCTGTCAGTCCTTCTTTTTTTTTTTTTTTTTTTTTTTTTTTTTTGAGAGAGGGTCTCGCTTTGTAGTTCAGGCTGGCCCTGAGCTCAGCCTCAAACTCACATCACAGCAATCCTCCTGCCTCCTGCTGGGATTACAGGTGTGAGCCACCATGCCCAGCACTGTGGTATGTGGTACTGGTTGCTGCTGGGGTGAGTCTCCACACCCAGTATTGTTATGTGGTTACCGGGGATAGAACCCTGGTCCTTGCGCTTGCAAGACAGGCGCTGGAACCATTGAGCTAAATCCCCGGCCCTGTCAGTCCTTCTTAAAAGAATTTTCTCTGAATTTGCTGATTTTTGAGATTCCATGATCACATTTTTACGTAAGTATATCCATGATGTATTGCTGTAATATTCAGTTTTTATCTTTTCTTCCAGTGCTGGAGCTGGAAGCCAGGGTTTCACACATGCAAGATTAGAGTTCTACTGCTGATCTCACCCCCCTAGTCTTGCAAATTCTTTAAAATGGAATGAGAGCTAAAGTTACTTAGGGGACAATGTTGCTGCAGATTCCTAGATTTTAACTTACTGGTTTCTAATCTTTTATCTGTCAACTATATTTTAGCAATTTTAAAACTCTGAATTTTTTCCAGGGCATTAGTTAAATTTTCATAGAAACAATAGCTCTTTTTTATGCTCATATTTGTTTGTCCTAAAGTAGTTTAAATTACCTAATTGCAATAACAAGTTCAACTGGAATGACCAGGTTAAGCAATCAACACAACTGACTCTTGATAAGCTTCCTTGTCAGCAGATGAGGATGGCACTACAGGTATGTGGTCTACTCCCCAGCAGGTCACGAACCTTTGCAAACTCATATTGTTTGTGTCTCTTCCAAGAGAATGGAGGGACCCACTAAGCACTCAACTTTGTGGAGGTATTTCAATAGCTGTCTATTATGGGCCAAATGACTTCTCCCTTCAAAGTTCACATCGCGTGAGATGTCTGCTCTCCATTTTGTACTTTTGGGTGTGTGAGAGTGTGCATACAAGCAATGCTAGGGATCGAACGCAGGGCACTATGCATATAGTCAAGCGCTATACTCTGAGCTATATCCCAGCTCTTATATTGTTCTATTTTGTAGGTTCAAGATTTCATGATGCTGTCTTCTCAGGAGAGTCTACACTCTGAAAGGTTATTTTAAATAGCATGCATAGACTCAATGAGATTATTTTTTTCCTGATAGGTTCAAGAGTAAAAATTCATTATGAGAACTAGACTGTAAATACATTTTAATATTTCCCTGAAATTAAATTGGAATGTGCTGTCTATCAGGGCCCATTAGCTTAATACCCTGCACTTATAAGTAGTTTTCCAGAAATGGTGATGTTTGTATTGACTCAGTTGAGCTTTGCTCCTAAGTGTTTCTCAGGATCAAAGGCAAAGTACTAGGTATTGAGGATGAAATGTTAATATATCAGTTTCTTTGGACTGCCATGACAAAATATCATAGACTGGGTGGTTTAACATATTCTTCCCCTACTGTTGCATGAGCCACCAGTGTTCCCTGCATAACTGTATCATCGGAGATCTAAGCAGCTCGATTCCCATTAATTTTACTAATAAAATTAATAAAAAGCCACTGATTGAATGAACAATCATTCAAATACCACTGATGGTTCAAGCTGCCCAGCAGCAAGATATATAAATTACCATCCTGTCAAGAATATGTTAAACAACAGACCTGTATAATGGAAGTTAGAAGTTCTAGGTCAGGGTCTGCAAGAGTCAGTTTCTGTAAAAGGTTCTCTTATTGGCTTACAGATAGTCACCATAGAAAAATCACAAAAAATACTCTGCTTTGATTTCAGTGATTTTTCTACACTAAAATATCCATTATAGATAATGTTTATGTAAACCTATTATATTCCTAAAAAGTTGCAATGAATAGCAAAAAAGATGATATCATTAAAGTATAAGAGCAATAAGATATCTATCTATACCTATCTATAGAAATCTTTGGGCCGGGGATTTAGCTCAGTGGTTCCGGGCGCCTGTCTTGCAAGCGCAAGGACCCGGTTCAATCCCTGGTGACCACATATCATACTGAGCGTGGAGACTCACGCCCAGCAGCAACCAGTACCACATACAACAGTGCCGGGCGTGGTGGCTCACGCCTGTAATCCCAGCACTCGGGAGACAGAGGCAGGAGGATTGCTGTGATGTGAGTTTGAGGCTGAGCTCAGGGCCAGCCTGAACTACAAAGTGAGATCCTGTCTCAAAAAACAAACAAACAAAAATCTTTAAGAACCATGGAATGAATTTATTTATTTATTTAGAGCCAGCATCTCTCCATGCAGTTCAGGCTGGTCAAAAATTCACTATGTGGTCCAGGTTGGCCTCAGATTTGTGTGGATCTTCCTGCTTCAATCTCAGGAGTGCTGGGAGTGAAAGAAAATGTGAGAAAAAAAATCAAGTTGTGCAATGTACCAAATATTCATAGTGAAAGTAGTCATTATATATTCAATATATATTAATAAATTTTAAAAAATAATACCCAAAAAGAAGAAAAAATCATACACACTGCTGAAGTGGATATACCTCATTCATCAAAATAGACCACATTCTGTGATATAAAGCAAATCTCAGTAATTTTCAAAGGAATGAAGTCATGCGGAATGTGTTTTCTAACCACACTAGAATTAAGTTAGAAACCAAAGCCAAAACCTATTTCCCAAATGTTTGGAAATTGAGGAATATATTCTAAATTATCTATTGGTTATAAAATAAATTGCAAGGAAAATTAGAAACTATTTTGAATTGAATAATGATACAAATTTGCACCGTGAGCAGTGCTTAGCAGGAAATTAGTTTAAATACATATATTAGAGAACAAAGTTTTAAAATCAGTGATCTAAGCCTGTGCTTTAAGAAACTAGAAAAATTGCTGAGCCTGGTAGCACCCTCTTATATCTTAGCACTTGGAAGGTGATGGCTGGAGGATTGCCGCAAATTCAAGGCTGGCCTGGCTACACAGTGAGTTCAAGATCAGCCTCAATGACATAGGGAGGTTCTGTCTTGAAAAACAAACAACCAACCAAAACCCTCTAGAAAATAAAAGCAAGAGTAATCCACAAATTCATCATAAGGATAATGGATAAAAAAGGCAGCACAAGGGCTGGGGATTTAGCTCAGTGGTTCCCGAGCCTGTCTTAAAAGCGCAAGGGCCTGGGTTTGATCCCCGGTAACCACATACAATACTGGGCGTGGAGACTCATGCCCAGCAGCAATCAGTACCACATACCACAGTGCCGGGCGTAGTGGCTCACACCTGTGATCCCAGCACTCAGGAGGCAGAGGCAGGAGGATTGTGATGTGAGTTTGAGGCTGAGCTCAGGGCCAGCCTGAACTACAAAGCGAGACCCTGTCTCAAAAAAAACACTTAACCAAACAAACAAACAAACAAAAGGCAGCATATTCACACAGTAAAATGCTACACAAAATCAACAAGCAATCAACATGGATAAAAGATAAAAATGTCAGGGGCAAAAGAAGACAAAGGGGTATAGGCTGCATGATTCCATTTTTATGAAATTCGAAGATAGGGAAAAGTATTCTACAACGACAGAAGTTAGAACATGAAACAGCCCTAGGCAAACCAGGAGAATGCAATGAAAACAGATGCCCATAAGTATTTCAGATTGTTTCTATAAAAGATCAAGAGCTTCTGTTTTTACCCAAATTTATTATACCATTATTATACTTGAAATTGATAATAATTCCTTAATATTCACTGGATATTTGGAATATTCAGAATCTGTTACAATTCTTATTTTATGAAAATGTTGTTTATTCCTAATTACTTGACTAGAATCTGAATAAGGTATAAAACTGCTATTGATTAATATGTTAAGGTTGCGTATATGTGCACATATGGATGTGTGTACTTCTGTGTGCTGGTGATTGAATACAGAGCCTCAGACATGTTAAACATGCTCCACACTGAGCTAGACTGCTAGCTTCACTTGCCTTTAATCACTAAGTTTCTATCTGAGCTTTCCCATTCCCAGTACCAACTATCTGACACCCACAATGTAAAGAGGCTTATTTGGCTCAGGGTTTCAGGCGACAGGGGCCCTGTATCACCCTCATTGCAAAATCGACTGTTAAAAGGTAGAAATTTTTCCTTTAAAGACAAATGGATTCTCAGAACTTTCTGAAGCCATGGGCTTAGCCACCTCCTCCTCATCTTCCCCACTTAGAAGTGACAAAATATATAGATGCTGTTCCCAGGAGATCAAGGCTCAGTTTCCTTTCCATAAGAAAAAGAGAGAGCTCACAAAGCCCAGAAACATTTACTGTCTCATGGCATTCTCTTCCCCATCTCTGGTCCTTACCATAAAGGACTTTCACACCTGGAAGCAGAGATGGTAATTTGAGGCAATGAAGCCCCTCCATTTCCTTGGAGCAAATTGAGTAACTCATTTTTTTCTTTTAACCAAATGTAAATGGCCTCACTTATTTGCTCCCTTTGGTCAGTGGCGAGCAAAGGAACCTGACCATGTAGACCTCAGCAGCCCATAACATGTGCTCAGCCAGCTCAGAGGCAGCAGTGTTGTGTTGCTTGAGGGAGGTGGAAAAAGGAGCTTAGTTCAATGTCTTTCTCTAGTTTATCTTTTCCTCTCAATCTACCTTTTGATAAAAATCGGGTGTCTTACAGAATTTCTAAAGTTTGACCCTTGTTTATCTATAGTTTAGTTTAACATATTCCTCTAGTTCCTGTGTATTTCTAAACTGATGATTGGATTTAAAAGCTGAATCAGTCGGCTTCAATTATTGTTATCATGGTCATCTCATTTATAGCAGTATTCACTGAGTTTTACATTTCAGTTAATACATTCTTATTTCTAAAAATAGAATTTCTAAAAATTCTATTTTCTTTTCTTTTCAAATGCACTTGGTCTTTTTTAAAAAAAATTTTTGATCTCATTCCTATTTTTAACACCTCATTTTTTAAACATATTACATTTATGTAACATTTTATATAGATAATTCCAGTGTATCTAATCTCATGGGACTAGTCCTCCTGCATTTTGCTTAGTATGATCCCATCAAGTAATCAAGAAGTTGGTCTGAAAGAATTATTTGACAGTGTGTTAAAGATGGTTCTTTACAAATACAACAAACAAACCGAACAAGTGCACCTTACTGAGGCACAAGACATTAACCCAGACAGCCCCGGGGAACAGTAAGGCAAGTGACAGATGACAGAACCCTTGAGTAAAGGTAATCACTATTTCTACAAGATGCCCGGGAGGGAATCGTCCCAGGACCTGTCAGGGATTAGTATGCTTTCCTGTTTTTGCCTCATCATACCCTAAGGCTCTGCTAGAACTTCCTGCAAAATGAACAGACAGAGGTCAGAGAAATGACAACCAAGAGGAGAGAAGAAAATATGCAAAAGCAGCCTGGGAAGACTCACATTAGAGTACTATATGCGTTGGGAGAAAGTGAGTTCGAAAGTAGACGAAGGAAAATTATTGAAGCTAATTAGTGGAGACAAGGACATTTATTATATTCCTCTGTCTCTCTTACATGTGTTTCTGAGTCTCCATAATAAAGCTTTTCAGAACTTCAATAGAAAGATTTAATAATAAATGATACAATAGAAACTGGAATATTTGCTAAAGTTCTAGAAAATACTATACTGCATAGAGAAGGAAAAAATTTCCAAAGAACAAAATATATTCAGAACTTAAGACAAAAGTAGGAGTAAAAATATAAAAGGAAAACAAAGGATTAAGATAGGGAAAGAGAAAGAGCAGTAATAGGTAAATGTTTCTAGACTTTACCTAAAAGGGACGATGCATATTTTTCATTTTTGTCTGTACAAATAGTCAATATGAACAAATTTCAATCCTTTCATTAATGTCTCTAAAGAAAAGGCTATATATGACTTGAATCACAAATTGTGATTTGTGGGTATATATTGTTCCCTCGTGAACACCATCATTTCAAATCAGGTCCTAGTTGGCAAGAAATCTTATCCCAACTCAATGAAGTACAACTGCTAATGAAGTACAACCACTTGTGAAGTGGATCTGGACCTCTTTCTCTATCTTCAACTCTTTCACATGATATAATCATTAATGGGAAAACAACCAAATTTGCAGTGTTTCAGGTGAGGGTAACCCAAACCTTGTCATCACCATTATATAACACATATACTATACTTCACTTGGTTTGGAACAAATCTTTTGAGAGGCAAATAAAAAATTAACTTTAAAATATCAGTCACAAAGAGAAAAATATTTGACAAAATATGATAAATAATTAGATATTATATATTTTATGTTAGAAGCATCATAAGTTGTCAAAAAGTGGAATTTATTTAGAAGAATGTTGCTTTCAAAGATTTAGTAAATTGGGGCTGGAGATTTAGCTCAGTGGTTCCGGGGTCTGCTTGAGTGTCTGCCTGGCAAGGGCTAGGTCCTCAGTTTGATCCCCAAGAACAACATACCAGAATGCTAGGCATGGTGACTCACGCCTATAATCCCAGCACTCAAGAGGCAGAAGCAGGAGGATTGCTGTGAGTTCAAGGCTGGTTTGGGCTACATGGTGAACTCAGGGCCAGTCTGAACTACAAAGTGAGACCATTTCAAAAGAAGTTTTTTTAGTAGATTTTTTTTTAAAGTTTTATATTTACATAAAAATTGCTGAAAAGGACCCCCTGGCTATGTATAGTTTTTCCTATTTCCTAATGATCTCCTATAAGCCCCTTGCATTATTGTGGTATGTTTGTTAATAAAGTTGAACTAATATTAACACATCACTCATAGTTTACATTAGGTATGTTAGTTATTTTGGTGTTACTACAATGAAATACCTGAGGGCCACTAATTTAAAAAATAGAAAAGGTTTATTTAGTTCACAGATTTGAAGATTTGAAGTCCAAGTGGAAAGTAGCACAGGCTCAGCCAGGGATGCCCTTGACCATACCACCTCATGGTGTGGCCAGCAATGTCTGGAGCACATGTCAGGGAAACAAATCATTATATTTCCAACAGAAGTAGAGAGCAAGATGTAGCAATCACAAATTTGGTTGCTATAAACATGGGTGCACATATGTCAATGTAATATGAGTCTTTTAATTCTTGTGTGTATATACCTAGCACGGCAATGGCAGGGTCAAATGGGGCCTCCAATCCTAGCTTTTTGAGGAATCTCCAAACTAATCTCCGCAGGGGTTGTATGAGTCTACAGTCCCACCAACATTGGAGAAGGGTTCCTTCTTCTCCGCAGCCTCGCTAACATTAGCTGCTGGCTAATTCTGAAATGGCAGCCATTCTATGTGGAGAGAGATGAAATCTCAGTGTTGTTTTCATCTGCATCTCTCAAATGACTAATGATGTTGAGCATTTCTTCATATGCTTTTTAGCTGCTCTTACTTCTTCCTCTGAAAAATATCTGTTCATTTCAGATGCCCATTTTTGAATTGGGTCTTTAAATTTGGGTAGGCTGATTTTTTTTTTTTTAGCTCATTATATTTTCTAGATAGTAGCCCTTTGTCTGAGGAACAGTTGGTAAAGATTTTTTCCCACATTGTTGGTTGCCTTTTTGCACTGTTGGTGGTTTCCTTTGCTGTGCACAAGCTTTTTAAAAGAATGAGGTCCCATTTGTTGATTTCTTCCACCAATTCCTGTGCTCTAGAAATTTTGTTCATGAAGTCTTTCCCTAAGCCAATGTCTTCGAGAGTTTTACCTAACCTGTTTTGCAGAAGATTTAGAGTGTCTGTTTTAATATTTAGGTCTCTTATCCATCAACTAGAGACTGGATAAAAAAGCTGTGGTTCTTCTACAGAATGGAATATTACTCTGCCATAAAAATGATAAGTTTGAATCATTTATACTTAAATGGACATACCTTGAGGATATCCTCCTAAGTGAAATAAATAGGTCACAGATAGGTACATATCACATCTTTTCTCTGGTATGAGAAAATGAAGATGTAAATGAATCCTAGAATTGTATGTTATATATTGTGAAATAGAAAATACTCAAAGTTAAATAGGGTGAAGAGGGAAAAATAATGAAATTATAACAAAAAAGAAAGGAAACAAATTTTATGTATATGGGGGGGTGGTAGGGTGGGTAGGGCTATGGGAAAAAATGAGAATTAAGTTGTGTCTTATGCTGGTACAAATCCCCATTATGGAGTGCAATCATGATGCATATATGTAATGTACCAATAAAGATTAAAAAAAAGAAGAAGAAGTAGAGAGCAAAAGGATGATGATTCCATGGTCCCTTTTCAAGGCACATGCTTGTGACCCAGGGACCTTTTATGCCCCAGCTTTCACTACTAATAACCTAGAGGTTATGCCTTTAACATAAGGATCTTGGGTGGACACTATCCATTCTTGAACCATGGATATAGAATGCACACTTTGTGTGGTATAATTCTGTGTGTATTGACAAGCACATAAAGCCATGTATCTACCATTATAGTGTCATATAGAATAGTTCTACCCACCTATAAATCCTTTCATTCCCTGAGCCCCTTCTAAATCCTTATCTTTTCATTGTTGCTATCATATTGCCTTTTCCTGAATATTGGACTGTTGGAGTCATATGATACATGAGTCTGTTTGGGCTGTCATAATAAGATACCAAAGAGTCACTAAACAATAGAAATTTATTTGCTCACAGTTCTGGAAGCCAGAAGTCCAAGATAAATGTAAAATTAAGATAGGCTTCTGAAGAAGCTTTCCTTCTAGGCTTGTAGGTTGCAATTTTTCTCCTTGTGTGCTCAGATGTCTTCTTGTCTGTGTGTACACACAGAGGAAAGACAGCTCTGGTCTCTCTCATAAGAATACAAGTTCTTTGGGTTGGGATTCTATGCTTAGAACTTATTTGAAGTTAATTTCCTAAAGGCTTAATTCTCAAATACAGTTAAATTGTGAGTTAGAGTCTAGACATATGATTTATGTGGAGACAGAATGCAGTCTTTAAAATACAATGT
>PVIR01043672.1:0-11609 GCA_004026965.1 Petromus typicus
CAATCCTCCTGCCTCTGCCTCCCGAGTGCTGGGATTACAGGCATGCACCACCATGCCCGGCACTGTGGTATGTGGTACTGGTTGCTGCTGGGTGTGGGTCTCCACACCCAGTATTGTTATGTGGTTACCGGGGAATCGAACCCGGGTCCTTGCGCTTGCGAGACAGGCGCCGGAACCACTGAGCTAACTCCCCGGCCCAAATCTGGTTTGTTCTTAAATCACACACTACCCAGGAAGCTGCATCAGCTGGAGCGGTAGTAAACAGCCTCAGTTTCCCGCATGTCTGTGATCGGTCGTCTCTTCTGCACTTTCTACACGACCACAGACTCTAGATCAGGCTGTCCAACGCTACCGCACCTTCCAGGCAATATGGGACCTTTAGCGAACACCAGTGCCGCTGCTACTGACCTGCAGCCCTCGGCCAGCGGAGGCAGCAATCAAGATGAGTCCGGACGCTGCCTCGTTCCAACAGCTGCCCAGCAAACCCCTCATCTAGATCATCGAGGCTGAGACATCAGCTACACCAGAGCCACAACAGAACGCTGGGGTTCTCCTCCAGAGGCCCTGGGGGGAAGTCCAGGCTGGGCTTAAGAAGAAGCATTTCTAAGGTGCTCTCGAGTGAGGAGCTAAGGACTTAGCCGCAGCACTTAGAGTTTCCATTTCCACACACGGTCGCTTTCCAAGCTCTGAGGCGTTGGGGCTTCAACACGGGAATTTTGTGGAGACACAAGGCAGGCCTAAGGTGAAGCCTGCCTTGTCATGCAGCTGCCACTGTGGGGAACAAATGATCACAGGACTAAGATACGATGAAAGAAATAGTGATGGGGAAAAAGGTACCAGGAACTGATAATTTTAAAATTGTACTTTTACTAAAAAACTCAGCTTTGGGACACAAACCCAAAAAAATATTCCTAGAGACAAAAGCCTGTTCTGTACTTTTCACCTTTCCATCCTGCTCCCCACTCCTCCTCAGGAACATGCTGTTAGGACAGCAGATCTCAGCTTAAACATATGTCAGTGCTTTGCATTTTATTTATTTTATTTCATTTATTTATATCTTTTTGAGACAGAGTCTCACTTTGCAGTTCAGGCTGGCTCTGAGCTCAGCCTTGAACTCACAGCAATCCTCCTGCCTCTGCCTACTGAGTGTTGGGATTACAGGCCTGAGCCACCAGGCCCAGCACTGTGGTATGCGGTTCTGATTGCTGGTGGGTGTGAATCTCCACACCCAGCATTGTTGTATGTGATTACTGGGTATCGAACCTGGGACCTTGCACTTGCAAGGCAGGTGCTGGAACCACTGAGCTAAATCCCTGGCCCCAGTGGTTTGCATTTTAACACAGCTCACCACAGGGGCAAAACCCTATAGACTCTAGAATATCCATTCTAGCAACCGTCCTTAGAGCTGCTCCAAATTCCCACACATTTGTCCAGCCCAAGACCACAGTGCATAGTCTGCCTCTTGCAGGTCTGTACTCTTGTGTCTTTTGAGTATGAACTTTTAAGTTTCTGCCTAATAAATCCCTTTACATCTCTTCCTGAAGCATTCTGTATTCTTTTCTATGAGGAAGTCAGCGAACCTGCAATCTGCCCTGTGGTTGGGTTGAGCCAGCGTTCTGCATCTTTCCTTTGCAGACCTCAGGCCTTGTCCAGGTACAGATCCAGCGTGGACTCACCAGCTAACAGTCATTGCTGTGAAGACTGATCTCATCTGGCTTTTAAACATGCTCTTTTGCTATTAGCGACATCGCTGAGTTCTGTCTCCCCTTTTCCTGTGGAGTACAGTGGTGCACAGGGGTTAGAGAAACTGGGGCTGGCGCTCTGCGGTCATGGGGAGAACTTCACCCGTGAGGTCTCTGTCCTCAGACTCTATTCCATGCCCCATGCAGTGGGAGATCTTCCTATTTAAGACTCTCCTTTGTCAACCTTCATTGGGCAGCTTGGATGTTGAATGAAAGATGGCTGTTATTTTTCCTTTGCTCATTTCTGTGCCAAGTGACTTTGTCTCACTGTAGTAAAAGCACTGAACAGGAGAACGCACCACACATGTTTGTTGAAGATATACACAGTACAGTACAGCAGATCCTTAGAACTTCTTCATCATGGTTAACTATTGAAATTCTGCACCTAACTCCTCTTTCTCCCCCCTTGGTCTGGAAATCATCACTCGCATCAGTGGTTCTCTGAATTTTGTTAGGTCAGGCAGCTTAAGTGGCATCATGTGATATCTGTCCTCCGTGCTTACTTCATTTCACTTATCAGGATGTCATCGATACGCATCAGTGTTCTGCATATGGAAGAATTTCTTTCTTAAGCTGAATAAAATCCTTTCGTATGTGTATACCGAGTTTTCTTTGTCCATTCAGCTGCTGATACATATCTAGGTTGTTTCCACATCTTGGCTACATTGTCCTGAAAACACAGCAAACAGAAACCAAAATAAGCATATGTGGCTACATCAAACTGAGAAGCTTTGCACAGCCAAGGGAACAATCAGCAGAGTGAAGAGACAGCGAGGAGGTGGCGCCGCACACCTGGCACCCAGCATCCCAGCACTGGCGAGGCTGGTGTAGGAGGAGCTGGACTTAGAGGCCACCCTGGCTCATGGTGAGACTATGTCTAAAGAAAAAAAGAAAAAAAGGCAAACCCACAGACTGGACGGTGCCTGATGTCACTAGGGGGTGTAGTTAATAACATGTATGAAATTTTGCTCCTCAGTTGAACGACTGTGCCACACTAGAGAAAGGTGTCAATAGAGGAAAACCGAAGGGACACGGGGAAGGGTGAAGAAACTCTATATTTTGCTTGACTTTTCCATAACCTTAAAACTGCTCTCCTAAAGTCTATTAATTATTTTAGAAAAGTGAGTTGGCGGAAGGGGAGGCTGCTGCATGACACGTTCTTGGGGAAGCAGGCTCATCCGCACAAGTCAGGCTAAAACATGTTTTCAGTTCTGTGTTTATTTTGCAGAAAGGTGCATTGCTTATTTGCAAGGACAGAAAGATTAAGAACCAAGGGAGATAAAGAGACTGTACACCCATTTTCAAAATATGCTTTTCCAAGGGGAATTGTCATGAACTTTATGTATCTCGAGAAATCAATTTCACCCTCTATAGGAAAATTTCCAAACCTCTGTCAGCTTATTAAGTAAACACTCTATCTTAGCAATTTTCACTATAAGGTTCATCACACTGGCAAACATATGTGAAGGTTTAAAAGTAACCAGCCCAGCAATATAGTAAACCAGTATAGCCTGAAAATTACGGCCAGAAGAGTGACAACAAGCGTGCCAGTCTGTTAAGCAGCATAAGACAGTTCGCGCCATCTGAGCACAGAACTTTGGCTCAGGCAGAAAACCGAGTCCTTCGGTATCTCTGAGGTGGAAGTTTGGCCAGCCCAGGAAAATTCAAATCAGCTCCCTGTCCTGAGGCTCCAGCCTCCTGCAGCCCCGGGGCCACCACAGTGCTTCCCCTCATGACAGTCAACCTCCCTGTACTGAAATGAGGACAGAAACTCAGGATGACGAAAAACAGGACTCAGTTCTCTACCCGGCAGCTTGCTTTCTGACCACCCAGTTGGCAGAAAAACATCTCAAATTCTTCTGGTCCCGGGAGCCTCCTGCAAGCCAAGACCCTAAGGGTGAGGTGCTGGAGCGTGGGTAGGGAAGCGCCTTGGGCCCCTTCCCACTGGTTACTTTAGGACACGCCCCTTTACGCATTTTCCTGTGCTCCGCCCAGTCGGCCGGCTTTCTGCTGCTTTCTGCCCTGAGCTGGGCGTGGGGTCTGTGGAAGGTGGACATCGACCCCATGCGTTTAGACACAGCCGTTTGCTGCCTGGGGTTGGCTTCCTCCATGACCCTGTTGCCGAGCCGGGCATGTGCTTTTCTTTTCTTAGAACTTATAACATCTCATTTCCCTCTCTTCCTCCCATCAATGGAAAATCCTTACCAGTCTGGAGGTGACACAAATTCTCTTCCTTTCAATCTCTTCCAACATGCCTCAAACCTACAATTCCCTAAGGGTATAATTTGGAACAAGAAGCAAAACCACTTTTAAACTACAGACATCTATGTTCTTCCCTGCTGTATTCCCCTCCCTAGGCGCTGGACCAGGGCCTGCTGGGATAGCAGGAAGGGAAAGGGAAATAAGGAAGAAATCCATATTTCAAAGTGTTAGTCAAACATTTTACATTTAGCCCTCTGGACCCCTAGGTTCTACATCCTCAGATTCAACCAACTACAGATGGAAAATGGAGGTGGTTAGGCTTTTGAGAATTGATTCTGTCCTGAACAGATATAGACTTTTTCCAGTCTTTATTCCCTAAACAAGTAGCATGACAACCATTTAGATGGAGTTTGCATTGTATTAGCTATTATAAGTAGACATGCTTTCAACCTGTGGGAGAATATGCATAGGTTTATGCAAGTGCTCACCGATTTATGTTAAGAACTGAAGCATCTGTGAGATTGAGTATCCGCAGGGCTCCTGGAACCAAACCTCTAAGAACACCAAGTGATAGCTGTATTTGTACATAGCTTTAATCTCCTCTGCTATAGGTAGATGATGTCGATGGAAATGTAGATGATGTACATGTGTGGTCCAAATTGGCCTTAAATTCTCTGTGTAGCACAGGCTGGCCTTGAACTTGTGATTGTCCTGCCTCAGCCTTTCAAGCACCAAGAATACAAGCAAGTTGGGACTGGGGAGTTAGCTCAGTGGTTCTGGCGCCTGTCTTGCAAGCGCAAGGACCTGGGTTCGATCCCGGGTAACCACATAACAATACTGGGTGTGGAGACTCACGCCCAGCAGCAATCAGCACCACACACCACAGTGCCGGGCGTGGTGGCTCACGCCTATAATCCCAGCACTCGGGAGGCAGAGGCAGGAGGATTGCTGTGATGTGAGTTTGAGGCTGAGCTCGGGCCAGCCTGAACCACAAAGTACGCTCCTGTCTCAAAAAACCTAAAAAAAAAAAAAAAAAAAAGAATACAGGCAAGCACCACCATGCCCAGCCACCCCTGTCTAGGATTAGCAGAGTGATGTCCAAGAGTGTGTCCCTGACAATCTCTGGGGTTCTCCCTAAAGTCCTGGCCAGTTTTGAGGAAAGCCACATCCTCACAGCTAAGTCAGAAGACTTTCCTTCCCAGTGGTCAGCAGCTTTTGCATTTTTGGTCACCTTTTGGGTCACTGGATACACAGTAATGTCTCCATTCGTGAATACTTTTGTTTGCAAACAATTTTTGTGCAAACGGAAGCATTTAGCAAAATTTTGTAGTTTGTTGGAAGCTGCACTGGGGGTTAAACACAACTGTGACCATCTTTTCTAAAATCACAGAACAAATTAAATTTGTGAAGCAAGACACTGCTGTCTCTAAATACAGTTCCCATGACGGAACGGAATTTTACAGTTATTTTTAATTAAACAGATTTCAGTCCAAATCATTTAAGAGAATGATGGGTACAGATGATTACTTGAGGGTGGAGGAGGCAGAAGCCTCAGTACTTTGAATTTCCTACCCTCAAATGCTATGATGCTTGTACAGAATCTACACACGAGACACTCGAGCTGGGACCCTTCTTGACATGGAAATGTCCTGTTTGTGGATGTCCTTAGGTGACCTTGACAGTTCCTGACACAGTGCAAACCCTGAGCGTGTGCAGCATGGAGCAGTCCATTCCGGTGGAAGAAGATGGATGAGGAGTAAGAAGTCCGGTGTCCTGTGGGCACTGGGATGTCAGGAGCCCATCCAAAGTTTCTCGTTTCCCCAAATTGGCTTGGTCTGTGGGAAGGGAATTGTGTGAGCCCATCTACATTCTTTGCTGTGAGCTTTCCCTGGAGAGTCTCTTCATTCTCCACTGCGCTGGGCAAGGAGCCCAAGGCTGTGGGTTTAGCTGGGTATGCAGCTCCCTTGGGATCCTGCTCATTCTGTGGCCAGGGTTCCAAGCCAGGTTGGCGACTCACCACTAGGGGGCGCCACTGCGATGGAGCCGGGAGGGTCTGCTCGGGCTCCTCCTCGCTTTCCATGACCCGGGATGGAAGGGGCTCTTGCAGCCCTCAGCAACCCTATGCTTTCTCAAGACCAAAGTTTTCTAAACCTTCTAGCTATGTTCTAGCTTAACCTCCTAGCTGGGTTCTAGGTAGCCTGTCAGGGGACCCCAGATTCTACCTGTTAGGAGTGAAAAACATCCCTGTCCCCTCTGCCTCCTGGTCCCTGATCTCAAAATGTGGTGAGAACTAGCTGGGGAGACTCTGCCGGGACATCTCAGCATTCTGTAAGACACTGTGGCTACAAGTATCTTAGCAAGGAAGGATCTTGCTGCTGTACACGCAGCATCGGCCCCTGAGCTCATCGTGGATGCTGGGGTGCGTGGGGTCAGAGCCTCTTCCATCCCCATGTGGTCCCCGGTTAGATCTTGCAGCACCTCTGGCAATGTTTGTTTTGCTGTAAGGAAACTATTTGGTCTTTGTGGAATTCGAGTCTATTTTACCCAACTATTGAATATCCCCAAATAAGCCTCCATCTCTAAAAAAGATTAACTAGTTTTATGGAATAACATAGAAGTCCCTAGTGTTTTGTGGCTGCTTAAAAAAAAAAAAAATGACTGTTCATTCCCTCCAGGCATGGGGCTCTCACAGGGCAAGGAGCAGAGAGTGGAGACAAAGGCCTCTTCCCACTGTCAGACCAGAGCCCATGTGCTTTTATGGAATAAGTATTTTGTAGCAGATTGGACTGCAGAGTGGAGCCCTCATAAGAGAAGATGAAAGGAACGGCTACTCTGGCCAGACAGGAATACCAAAGGTTCCTTCCTCCCTCCAGCCAACTCTCAGCTCCTGCTGTGCCTTTTACCTCCAGTGGGGGAAGGCAAGTTCCCTGCGGAGTATCCTCAGTTAAATTCTGCACAAGAACCCTTAGGCTGCTGCAATATTTTGGGAACTCTCTTGGCTTTGAAGCTGGTCTGTGACTTGTTTAACCAATTGCAGTCTCTCCAACTATTAGTTTTTACTCATTAACCCTCTGCATTCCCAATAGCTGCAAATCTAACAACCTAGGTCAAGGGACCAAGTCATGACACACTTCGTTTAAAGATCTCGTTAGCTTTTATTTGCCATTCTGGAATCAGGCGGTACCTCATTCTGTTTTGTACTGGGTATGACAGTGATAGGTTTTTGTAAGGTAAGAAAAAGAAAACAAAAATAAAAAAAGGTGAAAGACCCTTGCTTTTGCTGGTAGGGTTAAAACAGAGGGGATTTCCTATGCCACTGGCCCAGGTAGATTGGGCTGTGTTCCGAAAAAACTGGCCTGTTGGGGGTTACAGCTTCAGCTTCTTGAGTGATTTCCTGCTGGGTGGGCTGTGTCTGCTGGGGCCAGGGCAGTGGCCTCCCTTACATTTTAATAATAATTGAGATGCAGTGGAATTCCTTGAACTGGCCAAAGATTCTGAAGGTTTTCTGTATGACTGAGGGGTGTACTGTGGAAGATGTTTTTCTTAACCCTAACAAGATACATTCATACCACAAGAAAGATTTGAAGCAAGAGGTTCTAGGCGCCGGTTATATGGTAATGATATGTGTATTGCACATTATGTGGATGGTACCAACATTCTCCTAACTTTATTTTGCTTAGATCTTATAAATACTTGTGTTCTGTGACCTCACTTAGTTTTCAGGTAGTGCAGTCAGACGTAGGGAATAGGGGGAAAAATAGAGAGAAACTGTTCCACAGACCAGGTGCTACTGCCCTGAAATTAGTCCTGTCTGCAGAGTCTGTTGCTGCCGCAGTTGGAAATCTCGGCAGCACACGAAACAGCTGTGCCGCCTTGGCTCCGTGACGCCATTCGGAGAGTGCGCTGAGCCCGGTGCCTCCCCGCACAGGGAGAGTGCTCTGCAGCTGTGGCTTTAGTTTGCCTCACTAGGCCTCTCATTTTACTTTTGCATGAAGCCGTAGACTGAGTTATCTGTGGCTGTGTGATAAACTAGGCAAAAGCAGAATGGTTTAAAATCATCAGTATTTATGGTCTCAGCTCCTGTGCGCCAGCACCTGCAAGCAGCGCGCTAACTCCTTGCTGACTGTGGGCACAGGCTTCTCCCCAGTGCTGTGACACACAGGTGCCCTGCAGGGAAGCTCCCCAAGGAAGTGTCTCTTTCTGAGCAAGTTTGAGATTGAGCGAAAGAGCAAGGTCGGAGTCAGAGTCTTCTTGTGACCTAATCTCGGAAGTGGCATCGCTTTGCATTTGTCATATTCTGATCAGTAGAAGCGAGTCATGTGGTGGAGCCCACAGTTGAGGAAGGGGTCTGCGCTGGAGTCTACACGCGGAGGCGCAGGGCACCAGAGCCGCCCTAGACGCTGCCCACCCCAGCAAGAGGAAAAAGCCACCCTTCTACTTGTTTTTAAATTGGATGTCCTAGCTATGACACCAAATATACAACCTACCAAGAAAAAATAGATAAATTGTGTTTGACGAGTATTAAAAACTTTTGTGCTTCGAAGGCCAGGGTGCAAAATCTATAGAATGGGAGAAAATATTTGCAAATCATATTTGTGAGAAAGAGCATGCATGGTGAACCCGCATAGCTCAATACAAAGAAAACCCAGTTTAAAAATGAGCAAAGGCAGGCATGGTGGCTCACACCTGTAATCCCAGCACTTGAGAGGCAGAGGCAGGAGGATCGCTGTAAGTTTGAGGCTGGCTTGGGCTACATAGTGAGCTCAGGGCCAGCCTGAACTATAACAGCGAGACCCTGTCTCAAAATAAATAAATGAAAATGAGCAAAGGATTCCAAGACATTTCCATGAAGAAAGTGCCCATCCGCATGAGCGATCCTTATTGTCATTTGTCATTAGTCCTGAGCGAGACGCTGAGGCACAAGGAGCTGCCAGTGGGAGGACTTCCCGCAGGCCTGTGGTCTTTCTTTGTGCTTATCGTCCGACTGTGTACTCCGATTTGCTGATCCGACCATCTGTAGTTATGGCCTCTGCAGTCTTCGCCTCTCCTGTTCCACATCCTCCTTTGCTACAGGACACCCAGCTGCCTGGCTGCCACTTCTGTTCTGTCTGGCGAATCTGTGCGGGGTGGCGTCCGAAACCACAGCGGTCCTGACAGTCACCAGCCAAAGGACGATCGGAGAGTTGATCCAGAAGCGGGGGCCAGCTGGTGAAAGAGCTGGAAATGAGTAAAGCAACACAGGTGGGAAGACGAAAGAGGTCTCCGAAAGGAGCCGCAGCAGCTGCTTTTGCGCCAGAGGCCCCGAGCCTGGGGACCCCGATCCCGAGGCCCCGGGAGGCCAGGGCGGATCCAGCAGGTCCATTTTGCTGCCTCTCGCAGCAACAGCCATGACAGAAAACTGGGACAGAGCAGAGACTGCGTTCAGGAAACATCTGGAACACAGGAAGCCTGGACGAGGAGGGCCGGAGGGCAGGGAGTCACAGGCCCTGGCCGGCTTCGCTGCTTTCTTAGCCACCTGCCGCTGTTAACGCGAAATGCACGGGTCTCTTCACCTGTGCACGCGAGCGCCCTCCGGGAGCCGAGAGTCGCGATCATTCATTCTATTTTCTATTTTACTATTTTTCTATTTACTATTTACTATTTTCTATTTTACTCTGAGGCCTCGCGTCTCTAGTCCACTCCCCTAGACAGTGTTTATGTCTCTATTTATGTTACAACCTCTTTTTTTTTTTTGAGTTCCACACAATGGACGTCCACAATCACATAATGTTCATTTATATTTTTTTAATCTTCTGTTTTGTTTTGTTTTGGTATCAGGCGCTTGCAAAGCAGGTGCCGGAGCCACTGGACCAAATCCCTGGCCCTGTTCATTTTGTGTGTGACTTCTGCATGCTTTTTTTTTTTTTTTAATCTTTACTGGTACATTACATATATGCATCATGATTGCACTCCATAATGGGGATTTGTACCAGTATAAGACACAACTTAATTCTCAGTTTTTCCCATAGCCCTACCCACCCTACCACCCCCTCATATACATAAAATTTGTTTCCTTAATTTTTTGTTATAATCTCATTATTTTCCCCCTTTCACCGTATTTTACTTTGAGCATTTTCTATTTCACAATATATAACATACAATTCTAGGACTCATTTACATCTTTATTTTCTCATACCAGAGAAAAGATGCAATATGTACCTATCTGTGACCTATTTATTTCACTTATGAGGATATCCTCAAGGTATGTCCATTTAAGTATAAGTGATTCAAACTTATCATTTTTTATGGCAGAGTAATACTCCATTCTGTAGAAGAACCACAGCTTTTTTATCCAGTCTCCAGTTGATGGACATTTGGGTTGTTTCCAAGATGTAGCAATCACAAATTGGGCTGCTATAAACATGGGTGCACATATGTCACTGTGATATGAGTCTTTTAATTCTTGTGTGTATGTACCTAGCAGGGCAATGGCCGGGTCAAATGGGACCTCCAATCCTAGCTTTTTGAGGAATCTCCAAACTGATCTCCACAGGGGTTGTACGAGTCTACAGTCCCACCAACAGTGGAGAAGGGTTCCTTCTTCTCCACAGCCTCGCCAACATTTGCCGTTGGCTGATTCTGAAATGGCAGCCATTCTACGTGGAGTGAGATAAAATCTCAATGTTGTTTTCATCCTTCATGCTTTGTTTTTGAGGTTTATTTGTATTTCTGTTTGGCTCTTTGTTACTGTTGCTGTGTGGTATTTCATGATATAAACTTGTCACCTTTATCTATTCTCCTGTTACTAGACAAACCCCAAAGGGTGGTTGTGAACGGGGTGTTAGAATGAATCCACTATGAACACAGGTGTCCACACCTTTTTGTGGATGTAACATTCCTTTCTCTCTTGCACAGGTAGCTAGGAGAGGAATCAGAGGGTGGTGCAGGACCTGTCAGTCTCCCACAGTGGGTGGATCGTTTCATATTTTTACCAGCGACATTTCAGTGGTTCTTTTGTGATGAACAGGAAGTCAGCATCTACCTTAACCTCAGCCAGGCTCCTGGCAGCAGGAAACTTGCAAAGCCCGGTGAGATAAGGACCCAGCTACGGGAAGCTGATGAAAGAAAAATAAAAAGAGACCAGAGATGGACCACAGCCTACAAATGTCCTGTCCCCTGCTGTGCCAGCAGGAAGGACATTCCAAGCTATTTTTAGGCAGCTTCCTAGCCTGGATATTAACTAGTTAAAAGGAAGATGGGCCTGGTATAAAGGAAGATGATACAATGATTTCAGATTAACTTACTGATTTATTTATTTTTTGAGATTTATTTATTTATTTATTTGTTTTTTGAGACAGGGTCTCGCTTTGTAGTTCAGGCTGGCTCTCAACTCACTATGTAGCTTAGGCAAGCTTTGAACTCACAGCAATCCTCCTGCCTCTGCCTCCTGAGTGCTGGGACTACAGGCCTGAGCCACCATGCCTGGTCCAATCAACTTATTGAAAAGCAATAATACAAAAAACAGTAATAGGTAGAGTAGGTGGCAATGTGTCCGTTACTTTTTTGAGCATGAGAATGTTTTGAAGAATTGATTAAAAATACAGATACAAATTCCCACCTGTAGAGATTCAAATTCAATGGTATCTGATTCAAGAGAATTAGAATTAGTGGGACCCAGAAATAACC
>PVIR01043673.1:0-11613 GCA_004026965.1 Petromus typicus
GCACTGTGGTATGTGGTACTGGTTGCTGCTGGGTGTGGGGTCTCCACACCCAGTATTGTTATGTGGTTACCGGGGAATCGAACCCGGGCCCTTGCGCTTGCGAGACAGGCGCCGGAACCACCGAGCTAACTCCCCGGCCCCTGTTTTTATTTTTTTTTAAAGATGGGATCTCACTGTAAAGTTCAGGCTGGCCTTGAACTCACAATGTAGCTCTTATGGCTTGTATCTAGATGTCCTCCACAAAGCCTCATACACTCATAGATGGGGCTTTTGGGAGTGGCTGGACTATAAACATGTAATACTAGATTAATTTGAGTGGTTTAGCACAGTTTTGGGTGTGGGTGATAGATTAATTGAAGAGAGACGACCACCTTGGGTGTAAGTAACATCAACCAATAAGCTTACAGCCCAGATAGAATAAAGAAAGGACATTGTTGCCTATCATGCCATGAACTGTTTATCCTCTGTCATGCCACTATTATAGGCAGTTAAGTTACACAGAAATTAATACATTGTCAGAGAGGCATTGGGCTTTGAAGTAAGTCAGCAGAAAAAGTAAAGACATTAGAATTGAGGCTGGTGGCACTTCTGAGGAAGACCAGTACTCAAGATAAAGATGCAATGGCTAGACCTACATGCCTCACTAAGGGATAAGCAGAAACTTAGAATTATACTATAATTAACACCACTTGGTCCAATAAAGTCCAGATAGGCATCAGTCACCCAGCTTGGTGACCAGAACCTTTATGCTCATCTCTTACCCAAAATGCCTTTGTTCTTTCCATATACCCTTGCTACATGACCTGCTTCCCTATCGGAACAGTATTAGCTTAGTGGCTATACCTGTAATCTATAGATTGATTCTAGTTTGACCCATGTTGTACCCACATTGTGTCTTACTGTGTAAATCACTCTGACAAACCCACTTCTTGGACCCTCTCCTGTCTCTTGGGAAAGATCCCTATTCCCCAATAAACCTTTTCTACTCTTAACCTTCATAGTCCTTTGGAATTCATTCTTCGGGTCCAGGGGTATTTGATATTTGCCGGTTAGGAGTTATATTTTCTCCTATGTCACTATGAGGTGACCAAGCAGCACTGCCCTGCCATGCTTTTCTGTCATGATGCTGTGCTTTATACACCTAAAAGCCGTGCATCCAGCTGAGCGTAGATTGAAACCAAAATAAATCTCTTCTCCAAGTTATGTACCTCAGGCATTTTATTATAGTGACTCAAGCTGACTAACACAGTCTCCAACTAGTACTGTGGATTTATCAGTTTCTCTTAGCAAGTCTTTCAGTGTATGCCTTGTGGAGTTTCATGTTCTGTACTTAGGTATAGACACATTAGGATGACTGTGTTCTTGGGCATTTGGTCTCTTTATTACTGGATAGTGCCTGCTGGTGTGTCCAACAATGTCCCTTGCTTTGAGGTCTTCTTTGCCTAAAAATTAATAGAGTTTTCTTTGGATTAATGTTGGCATGATATCTTTCTCCATTTTAAAATTTTCATCTTGCTGGGCCATTATATTTAAAGTAAATTTCTTGCAGGCATCTTATCATTACATCCTATCTTTTTATTCACTTGACAATCTGTGTTTCAACTAAAAAATTGATATTTAAATTGATTATTGGTATATTTGGATTAATATCATCCCCATTTGTAACTGTTTTCTATCTTGCCAAAGGCTTTTTCACCTTTTCTGATTTTAATAAAATCAGATTCTGTATTCTCTCCCTTCTAAGCATGTCAATTATACTTTAAAATTTTAATTTAGTAGTCACCCTAGAATTTGCAATATATGTCTTTTTTTTTTTTTAAGGTTTTTTTGAGACAGGGTCTCGCTTTGTAGTTCAGGTTGGCCCTGCGCTCAGCCTCCAACTCACATCACAGCAATCCTCCTGGCTCTGCCTCCCAAGTGCTGGGATGACAGGCGTGAGCCACCACGCTGCTGGGGTGAGTCTCCACGGCCAGTATTGTTATGTGGTTACCGGGGATCAAACCCAGGTCCTTGCGCTTGCAAGTCAGACGCCAGAACCGCTGAGCTGACTCCCCGACCCCGCAATATATGTCTTAAATTAACCTAAGTTTACTTCAGACAATACTATTCTGTGTATTTTGCTTATTCATACACTATAATGACCCAATGCATTCCTTCATTTATCATTTTATTTGTATTTATTTATTCATTTATTTATTTATTATGCAGTACAGGGGATCAAACTTGTTTACTATCTTGTCTACTATCACTTTAAACAGATATCCATCTTTAGGTCCATTTAAAATAAGAAAAATATTTTACCTTTATATATTCTTTCTCTGACGCTAATATGGTTCTGTTAAGAAGTCATTATAATTCTTATCCTGGTCCTCTCTGGGTGGCTTTTTTCCTCTGCTTGCTTCCAAGATGTTCCTGTTGTCTTAGCTTTTTTCAGATTGAATACAACTTACCTAGTTGTAGTTTTTATTTTTCTAATTAAAAAAAAAAATTCTGCCTGTCTTCTCTGTGGCTGTGTCAATCATTAATTTTGCCAAATTCTAAGCCCTTTTTACTGCACATATCTCTTCTGCTCCATTTTTTCCTGCTTTACTTTCTGGTATTCCAAATATAAGTATGTCACATTTCCTTTTATTTTGAGATAGTGTCTCACTATTTAGTCTAGGCTGGCCTTGAACTCACTGTGATTCTCCTGCCTCTGCGTCGTGTGTGCTAGGATTACAGGTGCATCACTGTACCCGGCAGCCCCATAGTTGTAAGAGGTTCTGTTTTGTCTTTTTTTTTTTTTTTCTCCCTTCAACTCATTTTTTTCCTTTGCTGTTCAGTTTGGGAAGTGTCTATCTCTATCTTCAAAATCAGTGACTCTTTTCATAGCCATATCCAGTCGAGTAAGAGGCCATCGCTGGCTCTCATCTCTGCTGGCTTGTTTTTATTTCTAGTTTTTCCTCTTGATGTAGATCATCTGTATCTCTATTGTCCTTACCCCTCTGTAGGCTGAATTGCCGGCCTTTTCTGCTAAAGTTTTCAGTGGGCAACTCAGAGTTATTTTAAATTCCCTATCTGAAAATTGCATCATATTATGTTAGATCTGAGCCTGGTTCTGAGTTTACTTGGTATCTCTAGCCTGTGCTTTTCACTTGCTTATTGACCTGTCATATTTTATTGAAAGGTGGCGATGTTGCTTTGGAAAATGGCAACTGGACAGAGAGCCTCAGTGTAAAGTTCTGTGACAGTCTGGCCAGGGTTGGTGGTGGTCAAGCTGGCCTGCAGCTGTATAAGTACCAAAGGTTTAACATCTTGCAATGTCCTGGTCTCCATCCTTGTTGCCTCCAGTGCCCCCTCACTCCATTTTGGAGGGAGCCAGGACTAGGAAACTCTTAACTGCCCTTCACTGCCACTGTACAGGAGATTGCTGATGTGGGAAAAGGTGTGTAGAGGCAAACTTCCTAACTTCCTGTCATCTTTTGGTTTAATCCAAGTGTTTTAGTGGACAGCCATTGCCAGGCTGCGGTCTTCGTAAACATTTTCTAGCTTTTCCTCATTGCGGGAGACCTGAAGGCTGAGGAGGCTAGAAAGTATTTTCCCCCAGGGGTCTCTAAGAAGCCCTCAGGTCCTTTGTTATGGAGAAACCCCTGGACCTGTTCTCAATGTTTATGCATCACCTCCAACCCCCAGAGACAATCAGGGTGGGTTCTACACTGCTACATTTCCTGGAGGTGGAGCCCATCAAAGTACAGGCTCCTAAGACTGCGCCCCAGGATTTCTTTCATCTTAAAGTAGCCATCCTCCTAAAATTACCATTTAAGTAACCACCAGGTATAGCTGTAGTGACCTGTACTCCATATAAGCACATCCTAGCCAAAACTTTCAGCTCACCTTGGCCCCCACACTAAGCTGTTTAATGAATCTAATAAATGCCAGTGATTTTGCGTGTTCAGCTTTTTCTTCTGGAAGGATAGAAGTTCTCTTCATATTGGACTGAAAACAAAACATTCTCCCCCCCCCCAAGGATTTTCTTCTATCTCTTCTCTTCCCCTCCCTGGGGACTCTTACATGAACTTTCTGCCATTGGAGTTGTCCCATATTTTCCTAACACTCTTTCTAGTTTTAAAAATTCTTTCTCTGTTTCATTTGTAATATATTCCCTTGGTATCTTCAGTAATCATATTCAGGGCATTTTTCTTCAGATATTATTTATTTGTATATATTCCCTCTCACTGTTATACTCTATGCATATATAGGATGTGGTTGCCACAATTGTCTGAGTGTCCTCGCCAGCTGACTGTAACATTTGTGCCTGTCCTGGATTGGTTCCGATCCGCTGATTTGTCTCCTCATGCTGGGTTACATTTTTCTGCTTCTTTGCAGACCCCACACTTTTTACTGGATGCAGATATTATGAATTGTGCCTTGTTGCATACCGGACAGTTTTGCAATCCTGTGATTATGTTAAACTTTGTTCTGAGATGCAGTTAAAATGGTTTGGAACAGTTTGTTCCTTTTTTGGACCTTGTTTTTGTGATTTGTCAGATAGGCCTGGAATATTTTTCCATCCAGGGCTAATTATTTCCCACTGCAGGGCAAGAAAGACCCTGTTATCGATGCGTTCTCCTGTGCCCTGTGAATCGTAAGGTTTTCTATCTGGATAGTGGGAACTGTTCCTCTTTTAGTTCATAGTACCAGGTCCTGCAGCCTCTGTCCTTTTAGGTAGCTCTGTTCTGGGCTCAAGTCCCTCCCTTTTGGGTACATGATGCTGGTCGTATCACACTGGATATTTGAAGAGATCCATTGTAGACTGCTGGGGTTCATTATCTGCAGCTCTCTTCCCTTTCCTGAAAATTCTAGCTACTTTGGTGTTCCCCAGACCTCTAGCTCCATACCCTTAATTTAAGCTTCAGTGGATGATGCCTCAGTTTCCCTGCTTCTACGGCACCCTGGAAACTGCCCCAGAGAAGCAAACTTGTATGACCCAGTTAGTACCAGAGTAATGCAGGCCCCCATGTAACAGCCTTGCAAAGACAGGGGTATGTTTTGTCTCCAGGTGCACTTGTGACTCAGGGGTTGTAGGTCCGTTGAGAAAGAACGGAGTCTGGAGCCAGGGAGTTAGCTCAGTGGTTCTGGCGCCTGTCTTGCAAGCACAAGAGACCGGGTTCAATTCCACGGCAGCCACATATAATACTGGGTGTGGAGACTCACGCCCAGCAGCAATCAGTACCACATACCACAGTGCCGGGGCGTGGTGGCTCACACCTGAAGCCCAGCACTCGGGAGGCAGAGGCAGGAGGATTGCTGTGATGTGAGTTGGAGGCTGAGCTCAGGGCCAGCCTGAACTACAAAGTGAGACCCTGTCTCAAAAAAAAAAAAAAAAAAAAAAAAGAAAGGACGGAGTCTGACCTGCTTTGTGCATTTGATATTATGATGCACCATTGCCTGTCCCTGTAAGTACCTGGTACCTGTCTCAGGGTCTCACCACTTGGGGACCTGACTGGGGGACCTGACTTGGTGACCTGACATTACCTTCCACTGATAGGTCTGTGTCTGAGAACTGACCTTGGTCCAGAAACAGACAAGAGGCCATGGCTGCATTTGGGAGAATGATCTCAGCCTGCCATCCTGTCTTGATCTCTTAAGTGTATTTATTGAGGGTTCTACAGGTTGGCTGGCACCCCTCCCCCCCAGCTCCTTGAACTATATACTCTCACAGATCCCTGGGGGTCCTTTCTGCACTGCTGTCCTTGTGAGTAACTCTGGACACCACAGCAAAGGACCACAGACTAAGCGACTTACTCACTGTCCTGAGGCCTGGAGCCTGGAATGAAGTCTGAGATCCAGGTGTTGTAGGGCTGGCTCCTCCTGAGTCCTCTCTCCTTGGATTGTAGATGGCATCTCCTCCCTGGGTCCTCACCTGCTTGTTCCTGTGTGTGTCTTTGTCCTCACCTTCTCTTATTAAAAGGAGGGACCGAGTGGGTCACTGATAACATCCTCGAGGGCAGACAGCTCTAGATCCAGCTTTACTGAGGGATTGTGAGTTTTCTAAGACTAGCTCCCTGGAGTCAGCTCACAGGAATTTTGCAGTGCCAAGTGTGGGTCTTGTCTGAGGAAGTTGCTCTGACCCCAGAAAGTGACTTTCTGAGCCCAGGCCTTGGGTCAGAAGCTCTGCAGCTCCCCCAGTGCATGGGAAGGGGGGCGCTGAGCTTTCCAGGCCATAGCAGCTGGGTGTGTCTGCACATCCCTGGCTGCCTTGTCCTTGAAAGTGACTCCAGGCACATTCATTGCCTGGGGTGGTGTCTGTCTGAACCTGCCAGACTGGCTGGACGCAGCTGGGGATGTGAGCCCAGGCATCTTTGGGGTTGTTGCTGCCGGCAGGCAGCTGTCACAGGAGTGGCCAGGCGTTGCTGGGTCACCACGGGTGTGGCTGTGGGTGTGGGTGCAGATGCGTGTGGCTGTGAGAGGGCTGGGCACGTGTCTCTTTCTGCTTGTGCAAGCCTGGGCCTGACCACATGTGCTTTGTATGCCTGTGTATGGCTGTGTGCCCACGTGTAGCTGTGTCTGGCTGTGTGTATCTGTGGGCCCCTATGTCTACCTGGCACGTGGAACCCATCTCAAAGACGGGCAGTATCTGGCCTCCATCTTCCTGTGGGCCACTCAGTGTGACATCTTAAGGACAACTGGGAGAGGAGAAAAGGAACCTCACCCCAGGGGACCCTGCAGCTTGTTCTGACTGTCTCAGCAGTGCCCCATCCTGTGCTGTGGTCTTGTGAGAGCGACTGCAGTTGGGGGCAGTTGGCTTCCGAGGTCAGAGTCTAGAGGCAACAGTGGGACTGCCGGATAAGCAATAAATGTATGGCCTGGTTGGAGCTGGAGCTGGGGGTCAAAGACTGAGAGGCTTGGAGAGGTAGAGGGAGGGGAAAGGGGGAAGAGCAGTGACCAGGGCCGGGAACCAGGGCCAGATGGCCACTCACTAAGTATATTGGTAAGACTAGGCTAGAGGGCTGCCGGGCTGGACTGTGACCAGCAGTGAGGACAAGTGAGGTGACAGGGAACAGAATAAGTGAGTCTTCATTATCAAGACATTTAAGTCTCAGGAGCAGCCTTTGGTCTCCGTAGGGGGAGAGAACTGAGCATGTCCAAAAACCTTGGGAAGAAATGAGCCCTGGAGCCAGCAGAGATGGGGTGTGAGGACAGGACAAAGATTGGTGGTTTCTGGCGCTGGGGAGGGAGGGATGGACAGGTGGAGCACAGGGCAGGGGCACTGTTCTGTGTGACACTGTGATGGTAGAGAAAGGACACTATATATTTGCCCAAATTCACAGATTGTACAACATTACGAAAGATCCTAATGCAAACTCTGGATTTTAATACCGTGCATCAGTGAGCTTCAAAATGACATGCTGTCCACCATCATACACATAATTGTATTTGCTTGTTAAAATATATGCATAAATAAAATTGTTCTTTAATAAATATCAGTGTGGATAAACAGTGTAACTACAATGGAACATTATTGAGCCTTGAAAAGGAAGGAAATCCTGATTAATGCTACAGTCTGGATATATAATACTCAGCGAACTCACCCTACACAAAGGGACAAGATCTTAACAATTCTGATCATGTGAGGCCTCTAGGGTGGCGGCACCAGGGGTTACGGAAGGAACAAGGAGTTGGTGTTTAATGGGGACAGAGCCTCAGTTTGGGGGGCTGAGAACATTCCGGAAGTGGATGGTGATGATAGCCGCACAGCAGTGTGAATGTGCTCAGTGCCCCCGACATGTGTCCTTGAAATGGCTAAGAGAGGGAACTGTATTTTATACGCATTTTACCATAATAAAAAATTTTTAAAGGTATATAAAATGAATCAAATTGGCTCACTAGCTCACTTCATTGCAAGGTATTAAAAATAGGGAGCCTCTGGAATGAGTGCGACGCAGAGGGGGATGTATTTTATGCTCTATTTTCTGTAAAGCTAAATAAATTTAAAAGTTCTCTAACAGTAAAGGTATTAGTTTTTAAAAAATCCCAGAGCCAGGGCTGCAGACTGAGGAGGAGGCCCCCTTGCAGGTAGGAGGGTAGGCAGTGGCGGAGGGCCTGAGCCTCAGGAGTCTGTGGTTTCTGGGCTGGGCAGGTGGGTCACAGTGCGGGGAGACTAGAGCAGAGGCATGTGGGCAGGCATGAGAGCTGTCATAGCAGCTGCCAGCCTGGTGAGTACCACTCTGCAGCAATGACCCCAATGGCTGGGGGACAAGGGGGGGCGCTCAGGCAGAGAAGGGAGGTGAGGGTTTGGGGGTGAGAAGTACAATGATGCCAGGAAGCTTCAGTGAAGTCAGGTCAGTGAGGCTTCAGGTCCTGCAGGAGGAAGTGGACCTACCAGCCAGAGGAGCCAGGGTATGTCTGGGGACCTCAGGGGAGCCACAGTCCAGGTTGAGAAGTTACAGGGTGGATGAGGCTGGGACCAGAGGATAGGAACTCTGATGACAGGGACAACAGAGAATAGAATAAGCAAAACTCAGGAACCCTGACCTGGGGCAGAAAGGCCAAGGTGCCTCAGACAAGCAACTTCATTCTAAAGTCACACCAGGGAGGACTGAGGAGGCGCTGGGGAGCACCGGACTGTACTCCGACGTCCCCACTTCAAGAGAAGAACACCAAGGGTCAGAGTGGGGCAGGAGGCAGTCTACCTCTACTCTGGCACCCGCCAGGCCAGCGGTCAGTTGAGGGGGACTTAGTGGGGAGCCTAGGACAGAGACACCCATGGGACACACTCCAGGATTATTTTCAGCCTATGGGGCTGGTCACCCAATTTGTGCCTGTCTCCCCCGGGACTATGCTGGCAGGAGCTGGTCAGCATGCTCACCCCATCCTTGCAGTGGGACTCTCAGGTAGGCAGATATGGGACAGGTTGAATGGACGGGGGTGACAGAACTGCAGGAATGTGTATGCCCGCCCCCTGCCCTGGAATGACCCACTCCAGCAGCCCAGAGCCATACAAGCTAGAAACGAGAGTCACAGGGAAACCACCGGCATCTCAGCCAGTCACAGCCACAGGCAGAGCCGTGCCACAATCCCCTTCTCAGGGACTGCAAGACCCAGTCCCTGTCTCTGTCATTGTGGGTATTGTTTTAAATTGAGGTGAAATGGACACGAAATAAGACAAACTATTTTAAGTGTGCAATTTGCTTAGTGTATGCATTGCTTCCGTCGCCTTTCAGAGAATTTCGTCTTCCTTCCCCATTGGCAGTCAATCTTCCTTTAAGTCACTCCTTAGGCTCCTGAGTCTGGCAGTTTGGGAAGTGTCACCCAAGTCCTACGGTGGGTGGCCTGGCACCTGGCTTCCTCACCTGATGCTCTGGGATCTGCCCTATCATTGCATGTGCTGGTGCCGCTGCTTTGTGGTGGCCAAGTAATACTTCACAGTGCGGATGTTTATCCCTCCACGCATGGGTGGTGCCCACCATTTGGTGCTCGTGGATAATACTGCCTGAACTCAGGTGTGCAAGTGTCTGTTATCTTCTGGGTGTGCACCTACGGGGGAGCTGCTGGGGAGGTGGCAATGCTGTGTGGTGAAACCAGGCCACTGTCCCCAGAGGCTGTACCATCTTCCATTCACACTTGCTGTGCGAAAGGGATGCAGCATGTTTGGGCCAGTCCACAACAAGCAAGGGTGCAGAGGAAGGGACTGGGTCTCTAGTGGGCCCAAGCAGGCCCACCTGGGAGAAAGAGGGACAGATGCCTTGCAGAGATGTGAGGCTGCTTCTAGGAAGGGGGAGATATGTCTCTTGGACTCTTCTCTCTGTTGCCCTGGGGATGAAGTGCTGCTGTACCCCACCAGCCAACCCCTACCCCACCCTGGCCTCAGACAGAGACTGCTCTCTCACCCTTGGGCTTAACCATTAACAGGCCAGCCTGCCGTGAGGCCACAAACAATGGCCTATTTGTTCGGTAGCCTGCGGAGGCCTTTACAGGGCCCTGGCACAGTCTTCAAAGCTCTGTGATTAACTCTATTAAGGACAGGATTTGTGCAAACAAAGAGACAGGTGCAGGGGACAGGCCAGCTGCTGGCGCTGAGGGCATTTGGCAAGGTGGCCGTGAACCACCCTGCATTGGCCAGGCCTTCCCTGCCAGCAGCCCACTTGCCAAGATCCTGCTGTCTGCCTAGAAGCTCCCAATGCTGGGTGTCCTAGGGACCCCAAGTCTTCCCGGGCATGCTGGAACATAGCTGGACCCTGTGGGCTGGCCCATGGAGCAGGTTGGTGAGTAGAGTATTATTATCCATGTTGCTCCATGGCTCACTTCTGACCAACGTCTGAGCAAGTGTTTTATTTAAAAATGAATAAGGAGTCCTTGGAAAAGAAATCATTACCCCATCAGCTCTGCTTGCTGGTGACCTTGTGGGTACACTTTCATGGAGCTGCCTAGGCACTTGTCCTGTCCCCAGCCCCTCACCCTTACTCAGCCTCGTCCCTATATCTTGGGTTGTCACTGAGTCCTAGGGCCTGCATCCTGGTCAGAAGTTAGGGGCACTGGAGGTCTGGGTTCAAGCAGGACCAGCACTTTTGGCCAGAAGGGCAGCAGCAAGTCTATGGACAGCACTGCCTGGGATCTTGGCCCTGGGGTTTAAAGGGTACCTAGATTCTTTAGGGGCTACCATCTCCCTGTCTACTCCCCAAATGTAGTATGGAGTGGACTCATTTCCTGACATGCATACTGCCCAGTGATGCCACACAGTCTCTCAGACAAACTGAGCATGCACTGACTCATGTGCCTTTATTTGACCCTTAATCATGGACTGCAGACGAGGTGGTATCACTGCAGGGACACAAGAGATGGGCCTGGATAGGCTGATGGAGCAAACTAGCCTCTGTGTGTAGAGCTGGGCTCAGGACCAGGTGGTGAATGAGAGTGGGTGAAGCTGTGGGCCTTTTGTACCCCATTCACGGCAGGCAGTGATATCATCACTTCTGCCATGTCCCATTGGTCAGAAGTGAGCCAATAGAAAAGGAATGTCCATGGGGTCCATGGAGCTAGGAGCACTAAAGTAGAGTAAAGCCGGAAAGCATCCAGGGCAGAGCCTGGCCCAGAGGCAGGGGTGGCAAAAGGGCAGACCTGTACAGACCTGATCCTTCCTGCCAGGGTTGCCTATCAAGGGCCATGGAAGACCTGTAACTAGCATCGAGTGCTGACCCCAGGTTGCCAGAGTATGGCCTTCCAGCTGTTGCTCACTTGTCCCAGGCAGAAGGCCTGACATTCTTTTCTGGAGGGGCCCATCTCTTGTGTCCCTGCAGACACTACCTTGTCTGCAGTTGTGATTGGGGGTCAAATAAAAGCACATGAGTCAGTGCATGCTCAATCTGAGAGACTGTGTGGCATCACTGGGCAGTATGCATATCAGGAAATGAGTCCACTCCATCGTACATTTGGGGAGTAGACAGGGAGGTGGCAGCCTTCAAAGGATCTAGGTACCCCTTAAAACGGGTTCCCGGGCCAGGGATTTGGCTCAGTGGTTCCGGTGCCTGCCTTACAAGCACTAGGGCCTGGGTTCGATCCCCGGTTAACCATATACAATACTGGGTGTGGAGACTCACGCCCAGCAGCAATCAGTACCACATACCACAGTGCCGG
>PVIR01043674.1:0-11607 GCA_004026965.1 Petromus typicus
GGAATTCAGAAATACTTATTTGGTGTAGAAAATGTCACTGAAAATCCTGTGCCAGTCACTAAACAGGTTGAGACATACTGCACATCATTTGAGTCGAGTGACTAGGACAGAGTTGAAGTAAGTGGTCAGTCAGTACTTTGTAGATAAATTCCAAAGGGCCCAAGCCAAGTTGCCGAGACTTTTTCAAATACTGAGCCTGAAAAAAGCACCTTGACTCACCTTACAATGTCTTTAAGCAAAACCAACATTTTTCCTTCTTTCTTTTTCAACAGATATCAGGACTTAGACGACAAGACCTCAGCAATTTTTATTTCTCTTTCAGTTCTCTAAAATGACCACATTAGCAGGAGGCTGAGAAATCTTGGTCACATTATGAGAAGCCCAGAGATGGCTTTTATCCCTGGGTGGGATGTAGTCACCAAATGCTGTCCACGATCAACCGCAGCAGCAATGTCTCTTATGTAAATAAGACGCCTAAGGTGCACAGCGAAGGGCGTTCAAATGTCACTGTCACCCTTACGCTCGTGGAAGATTCTGGTGTATTAGTACTTGGGCTCGGCACATAGCATTATACCCGTGTGAGCTGCTGCATGTATGTACACACACGGCTTCACTCCTTTCCCCCATGCCTCGCTGGGCCCCTTCCGTTTTACTTTCTTTGGCTTTGTCTGCAGCGTGTGTCTGGATTCCCTGTGCGGAGTTGGGCATGCTCATGGCACATTCTGATTATTTTTCCTCCCTTCTTTTCCTCCTCCCATCTTCTCTTACTTCAAATTAGATATCAGAGAAAAAGAAATCGCAGGTTTATGAGCATTTACAGTTTATCTGTTTGCAGTAATTTTTGCACAGAAAATGACTGATTTTCCCTAAAAGAGAAGGAAATCAATAGCTTCCAGCAGATCTGCTCGAGTGTAATTGCAGTTAGTGAGAGCTCTGGTCCGACTCTCCCCTCTGTGAGCCCCAGGGTTCCCCTGGAGAAGGGCCTGGTGACGCAGCCAGGACAGAGCGGCTCCCCAGCGTGGTGTGGAGACCTGGCCGTGAGATGAGAGGGGAACAGCGTGCTCCCTGCTGGAGCAGCCCACGTTCGGTCCCAGACTTTCTTCCGAGCATCGATTCATCTGACTGTTGCCCACTTAGACTTGGCTTCTTTCACCCTTGCAGACTCCAACGTTCCTGCCAGGCCTGGAGCCCAGTCTCAGGTGTTCCCTGTCGTCCGTTGGTCGCCTACCACCGTCTCAGCGCTTGGTGTGGAGAGTAGAGCTTGTCCTTTTGAGTCTGGCAAGGAGTCATGGTTCCCCAGCCAGGCGAGCAGAGATACAGTGGATCAAGATGAATGGTGGAAAGTGAAAGGGAGATCGGGAGATGCAATCGCAGGACTAAGGAGGGAAGACAGGGCAGGAAATGCTTGCTTGGAGGAGCAAGGGCCGAGTGGGGCCAAAGGTCACGGCATGATCCCCATCTAACCGAGTTCCTCACAGGCAGGATGAAAGGTGCCTTTCAAAAATGCCTGCTCATACAAGTACAATCCAAATCCTCTCATTTTCAAAATGCTATGTAAAAAGCTGGCATCAATTAAAATCCCTTCCACATACACGCCAAAATAAATGCTCGTAGAAAAGCCCAGCTTTGGAGAAAGACAGCGCAAGTTGGTTTTCTTATCTACAAGGATCACAATAAAAATACTTGCCAGTTTGAACTATGACCCCTGAGATTCCTTTCAAATTACTTTGTCTGATTGCGGGTGAGATAGGCTCGTGTAGTTCAGGTGTCACGTCCACCAGGAGCGTATGAATTCTCCTACGTGACTCCCAGCCTTGGAGATGTGGCCCAGCCAGAGGCCAACATCAGGACAGGTCCGGGGTGGCCAGGCCTCTGTCCTCCTAGAGCAGCATTAATCACCCGGCCGCTTCCTGGACTCCGCTGCGTGTGGGGTTTTGGAGCCCTGAATAATCTGACGCCCAGAGCAGCTGGCACCGCCAGGGCTGGGGCCATACACTGGTCCTTGTGAATATGCCCTGGAGGGTCCCAGTTCCTCACCTGCCCAGGCAGTGCCTTTCTGGGCTGGCAGGTTCACAGCCCACCGCGTTCTCTTGTCTGTGTGTGAGAATGCTGGCCACAGATTGAAGGGCCATCTCGGGGAAGCAACCTAAAAAGCAGCGTCCACGTGGGACCATATGGACTCCTTGAGCCCTCCTTGCTCCGAGTCCTGGTGGGTGCAAGAGGCCCGGGCCCCTCCAGTGTGTCAGCTCTCTGGACTTCTAGGAGCATAGGGCAGGGCTCTGCCTGGGTGCCCGCGGAGACTGTCGGAGCTGTGTTCTCACCCTAGTCCTCGGGGCCTGGCTGAGCTGGCCGGAGTGGGACTAGCCTCTGGTCCAGGTGTGGGCCTGGGGCAGCCTCCGGGGGCAGCTCGCTCCCTGTGGATGTCTGTTCTACTCCCTCCACCTCTTCCCTTAGGAGCCTGGAGTTCTCTGCCAGACAGAGAAACCGAGGGAGCCACAAAGACCGTGGGATGCTGACGGCCTCCAGGCCCACACGGGGCTCATCCCGGGACTCTGCTTTTCTGGGTGGAACCTGGCTGGCAGGGCCTGGGCACAGTCACCAGCGCCAGCAGGCAGCTCCAGCCCTGGCTCCTCCGTGAGCCCTGGGGCATTTCCCGGCCTTTCTGCCACTTCTCTTCCTCCCGGACCCGTCGAGGCTGCTGTGTGTCTCTGTCCTCCCTGATTTTCACCCTTCAAGCACGTTTGTGTTGTCATTAATCTTTTCAGCTGTGCTTCTCTTTATTTTGTGTTAAGACGCTAGTCCTTGGGTTGGAGGTCCACATTGTCACTGCTGCACCCCTCACTCGACAGGGCTGACCCTTTTCGCATGTGCTGTAGTTAATCTTTAGCTCTGTTTTGCTTTTTCCAGGGCCTCCCGTGCCAGGCAGATGACGCCTCTCTGCGCTTCCCCAACCCGTGCACAGGCCTCCAGCAGCAGTAGTTCAACTCAGGGCAGCTTCCTCCTCTCACCACCCAGAGACCCGGGTGAGGATTCTTCTAGTTAACTGCAAGTAATACATATTCACTCTGTTTTATGAGAGCAAAGTATTTGAAAAAAAGAATACTTTCTGCCTCCCGCCCTGCAGTGAGCCTCCTTGCCCCCGGGACCCACAGACCCCACAGAAACATCCCAGGCAGTGAACTGCTATCCTTTCTTTCCTGTTTGAGGAAATAGCCAGGGAGCAGCCAGTGTGTCCTGCTGAGACCGCACAGAAGAGAGAGGAACACAGTGCGTGGTGACCGGACCGCCTGCCCGCAGCCCACAGGCTCCTGTGGGAAGCAAGAAATCCCGGTGGGGGGGGAGACGGCGGCCTCCCTCGTCACAGATCCACGCTTGGCCAGTCTAGTAGTTCTCTAGTAAAATATCAAACCCAAAAGCACAGAGGCAAAAGCAGAAGCTCTCCTACAGACCCGAGTCACCGACTGCGAGTCACTGTCTGGACGGTACTGTTTAGATTTTCTGGTGTAGTTCAGACACCATTTCCTACAATCCAGACCAGGCATTGTGCACTCAGAAAGCCAGGGAATGGTTTCAGGACTCAAAAAACTCACCAGGCTGTGCCCTGCTGCCTTCACGGGTGCCCTGGACAGCTGCTGCCTGGCCCTCCGGTGACAGGCACTGCCTGCGGATACACGACTGCTTTGTGAGTGACAGCCCCGGTGTGGGAGGTCATGGCACCCAGCGTGCTGGGCCTGGGGCCAGGCCGTCAGGCCTCGGGAGGAACAGGACTCTCCATCCCAGTGCAGTGTTCCCAGCCCAGCGGGGCCTCCCAGCCAATACTCCAGGGCGCTTCTCTCCCAGCCTCACCTCGCCTGAGTGTGGATTCACCTGGCTCTTGCTGAGTTCCAGGGTGGGGATTTAGATGTTTCCAAATGGAAAAGAAAGAAATTAAGGCCCGTCCCAGTCTGATCTCTCTCACCAACCCTCTGTGAGTATGCCATTCCTCACGTGCGAAGTGGGAGAGGAAGTTTGCCGAGACAGTTTATGCTCCTTTTTCGGTCACTAATGAGGACATCAGGGGTATTTTACTTGAGGATGAGCAGAGTTGGCAGAGTGACAGCCGCACATGCAGCGCACATTTTCTCCATCACCTGGCCTCCGACCTCCGTGCTTTCCTGAAGTGCTTTCTGTCTTGAACCAAACATGCTCTTACTAGACTGCTGAGTGATTCTCACGATGCTGCTGAATTTCACGCTCTCGAGGGGCAAGCTCAGGTTCCCAGAGAGCCTGCCCTGGTCTGCGCAAGTGGGTGGTGGGTAGGACTCCCTTCCCTCTCACCCGTCCTCCTCCCTCAGTCTCCGCACACGTCGGATTTCCCAGCGCCACGTCGGCCACACCTTCTGACCTCCCAGAGACACTGAACGTCTTGAGGGCTCGAAACTTTTTATTTTGCACCCCATCTAGCGTGGGCACACCAGGTCTGCGGCCACGCGGCCCCGTCACCCGCGGCACTTATTTCCAGCCAGTCCTCCTTTGTAGTGTCCTCGTTGTCTTCTGGGGAGGAGAGGCAGATGATAGTAGGATATTTGGTTCCTCTTTCAAGGAAGTTACAATAATTACCAGTTTGTTTTAGTCTACCAAGTCAGAGACTTTCTTCTCACCCACCATAAAATGAAATGTCTGACTGGTAACTTTGATGCAGGGAGACATCCGTGGCTTAGAAAGCAAAGTAGACTAGTCTTTTCTTAAGTCCACAGAGATTTCTTGCTGGCCAGGGACCGTCCCTTCGCATAGTTGGCCTCCATGGTGGCGACTGAGCATTCTTCTGAAAGCCTCCGAACATCTGAACCATCACTGTGTTCCTTTTGGCATTTAGGGAGAAAAAAATAATAATTTTCATAAAGCCCAAGAAGACTAAAGAATGTCCAAAGCAGTTATGCTCCATGGTCCCTTATTATGTGTACATACTTGGTGCTGGAAGGAAAAGATGATTTCTGACCTTCCCCGCTGCGGCCGTCCCGACCCAGCAGAGCCTCAGGAGCCGTGGGGCAGGACGGGGACACACACGGCAACTAAGGCCGGTAGGCCCGGAAGTCGGCCCCTGGCCCCTGGCTTGTTGTGAAGTCTCTGAACGCCCCTTACTCCCCACTGGCTCTCTCGGGGTGGTCCACCCCTCACTGATCTGCCCGCTGCCTTGACAAACCTCTGCTACAGCATTGAGCACCTGTGCTCTCCGGCAGGGCAGGGCAGTAATGTCCTGGGGGTGCAGGCGTCCTAGGGGTACGGGCAGCAGGGTGCACGTCAGGGCACTGACTGGCGTGGGCAGGAGCCCTGGACTTAGCAGCCTGCTTCTGCTGTTTTCAGGCTAAGAGTCAGCATGGAGCCCCCAAAACACAGTGCCCTCTCTGTGTCTTAGAAATGGCAGGAGTGGAAAATCATAATGTGTATCTGGGTAGCAGACACAAATTCCTGACCTTTTCTCTTTTACATGAATGGAACAATCTATTTCAAGCTGTGTATATGTGAGCTAAAGCTCTTTCTCTAGAAGCCCTTCATTAAGTGTTGGTCAGACAGGCTCTGGACCCTCCGCTGACGGTACTGCTCTCCTGATGCCCACAGGGCCTGCCCTGGCTGTGACTCCCACACACTCCAGGGCAGTGATCAGGAAATCAGGTGGGTCAGTCATGATTCATGACACTGGGCTTGGGAAGGGACTAAGACAAGGGGCAGGGGAAGGGGCGGGGAGGAGGAGCAGCGGGAGGAAGAGGCGGGGCAGGAAGGGGAGGAGGGAGGGGGCGGATCGCAGAGGGAGGGGCAGTGGAGGAGGGAAAAGGGGAGGGGCGAAGGGGAAGGGACTGAGCGCGTCTCCGAGGCCTCCAGCCGCACTGGGCAGGTCCGGGTCGGGGGTCTGTGACCGGCTGCAGTGGTCCAGGGCAAGGCTCACCCACCTCTTTCCTGCAGTCTGGAGTGGACTTGTGTTCAGAGTCATCGCACTCGGAAAGCTGAAGAAAACAGTCAAGCATTGATAACAATGTGAGTAATCAAGGCCACCTCTCCTGACTGGTGATCCCAGGGCTGATCCAAGATTAAATAGATGACAATTAGTAAATTTGATAAGGAGTCCCAGTAATATCCAATGCTGTTACTGTTCCCCAGGGCCAAAGCACAAAACGATAATAAATATAAACTTTAAAACAGAGCTATTTTAGCCATCCGTGTTTCCACATGATTGTCCTTAAATAATTATGGGGCAAAGTTATTGCCTGAGATGTGATCTGGCCCAGACATCTACACAGGAAGCCAACAGAGCAGGGTACTGACATATTCCATTCCTTAGCAAGGCACTTAAAGCCCTGGAAAAGTGCGGCTGCCTGTTCACAAGTTTATGGGACCCACTGGAACCGGGGACGACCTGTAATCCTGCAGTCTCCAGAGAGACTCTGCCAACAGAATAAGGGCTGGCGAGCAATGCCGCTGTAAAATCTGGACTCCGCGTCAGGATTTATGACGGGCTCAGTGACCACAATATGCATTGCAATGAGAACTAGGCTTTGATATGGTCTGACATTCACTGGAGATATTTTAAAGGCAGAAGTTGGCTTTAGTTTTAGTCAATGGTTTCTTCTTTATCTAAAACAGAAGAAAGCATTCATCAGCACATCTATCACAGTTCTGGAAATTTCAGGATGTAAAGTTGAGAGTCCTCTGGGGCCCACTGTGAATTCTCCTAAGATGATTCCGTACTATTTTGATTTGGAATGCGGAAGACTGAGGTCATTTGCTGAGAGCAGCTTCCCCTTCACTTACTCAAGAACAGATATGCAACCTTCCCTTTACGCTGAGTCTAAAATCTGAGAAAAAATTAAAACTTCAGGAGACCCCAAACGGGAAGTAAAACACTGTCTTTAATGCACCCTTTCAACACAGCTGGGAAATAAACTATAAATGCCTTTCCTCAGTAATGGGAATAAATTAGCCCGATGTCCAGAATGTAGTTTTCATGATGTCTTTCAGCCGCCTTCTCAAAGATGTCTCCAAAGCACAGAAATGGGGCTAGAACGTGCCTTCTTGGTCATCCGTGTGATGTTAATTTCTTTGTTCTACAGATCTTTATAGGACTTTTATGAAGGATAGTAAGCTATGGCGCGGGAGGGAGAATAACGCACCATCTGCCCCCCACTACCCTTAGGTGCTTCTTGAAAGTTCTTAACTCTTCTGGCCTGTGGCGTCCTCTCCTGCACCCACAGTCTGCAGAGAGCGCCCGTCAGAGTCAGGTGAGCGGGGGCTGGATTGGCTGGAAAGTTAGAAGCTGTGTCTGCCCCTCTTTAAGACTGGTGGTCGTATGGGCTGCTGTGGTCCCCTCTGATCGAGAAGAACAAGGACGGCTAAGATGGCTCAAACTCGCGCGAAGACTGGACTAGATTTCAGAGTGTCCCGAAGGCAAACAGAAGTCAGCAAAAGGAAAACGTGGGGCGGGGGCGACGTCCAGCCTGATTCTAACATAAAAGCAGACAGAGTGCCGATGAGAACAGCGTGAGCCTGAGCTGGGAGCCACTTGTCTTCGACAGCTTCCAAATTCTGTAAAGAACCAGGCAGGCGTGGGGGGTGAGGCGAATCTAACTACGTCAGGATGTGTGACAGTCCGCGTTCGATGTGGACAGAAAGACCCAGCTCCGTCGAGCAAGGAGTGCGGGAGTTCCAGGGCTCCCCCAGGGGAGGAGCAGGCCTGCGATCCCTTGGTGCTATGTGTGGACATGCTACACATACTGGGGACAGAGAATGGAGGGGGAAAGTGGAGGAAAAGTGGGCGCAAACCTTAGGCCACGGGTCTGTGTGTCTGTCTGTCTGTGCATGATGTGGGTGTAGACGGGCTCTGAAGCGTGCTGCTTGGAGCTGGGGGGACAGGGAGTGGAGCTATCACTCAGGGGCGTCAGACTGTACTGCAGGCTGGCCAGCAGGGAGCCAGGACCTGGTAGGTGCTTCCGGTCCCCCTGTGTTTTGCAGTTCAAAAGCTTAAAACTAGAAAGAGGAAGAAAAGCCTAAAAAACACAAAGAACACAAGGATTGGATGCAAAAATGGCAAGAAGCAGTCAGAAATGGAGGTGGTGCCGCCTGCCACACTCCGAGGGACGGCAGCCAGACGTCCTCAGATACGGTCACGGGTCTCGTGTTAGCCGCTGTCTGCAGGGGACTGCACAGTGGACAGGCCCCTTCGGATCAGGAGGGCTGAGGGAGGGTTGGGGGGAGACGGGGCTCGGCTTTGAAGGGCAAGTCAGAGATGCCTTGACAGGAGGACAGCGTGGGGAGCCTGGCAAATGGCCAGGGGAGGAGCAGACATGGGTATCTGAGGTCTGGTGAGACATCGGGCCCTGGGGAACAGACGGTGGGTACGTGGGACCTGCAGGTGGCTGGCTGGAGGGGGCCCAGGAACTGGGGCGTTGGGGTCCAGCTGTGCCCAGCCGTGGTGCCTGACTCCACAGGGGAAGGTGCAGACACGGCCCGGCCAGCGGGCCCCTGAGGCCCCCGCCGGAGGACGCAGCCTCTGCCTGTAGGCCCAGGCTGTGATGCTGGGACTGAAGCTCCACCAGCACCAAGTCCACGTGGCAGACGCGGTGCTGACCGCACCATGTGGCTTATTTCTTGCAACCTGTATACCCTTGATTTCTCCATCTTGCCCTGCATTTCCCTCTACCACCTCAATCCCACCATCTTTTTAAAAAGGAGAAAAAGCAAGTCAGAAGACCCTGTGTTTGCCCCGAGGTTGCAGCAAAGTCTGCGACATGGCTCTCCCAGAGGAGCTCCCCACCACAGGGCGCCCAACTCCGGCCCCACCCAGCTGAGCACGCGAGGTGAGGCACACACGGCTGACTATGCCCAGCGGGGCGCTTGGCACAGCCTGGCGCTCCTGCCGTGGCCTCTGCCCTCTCCGCAGCGCACTCTGCGCCACGGCCAGACCTGTGCCTCTCTTTCCTTATCCGCGCCAGCCAGAACCCCGGGGTAGCAGCCTCCGTCTCAGTCTGTGCCTCTGCCGAGGTCCCACCCACCGTGGACCGCAGACGCCACCACAGCCAGGGCAGCCTCCGCCTCAGAGCCCAGTAGGCGGTGATGTGTGTCTCGGAGTCAGTGGCGGGGCCCAGCCCCGTCGAGGCGAGGAAGGAGAGCCTTCCTGTGCGCCCCGCCCTCGTGGCGATGCCAGGGACCCCAGAGGCAGCGGATTGCTCCAGGGGCCGGCTGCTGAGAAGGCAGCAAGGTAAGGCAGGAGTCTGGGGGCACGCCGGGCCGGGCACTGTCCCTGAGGGTGACGTGCGGAGCACACGCACACTCACAGGGGCCAGCTCTCCGCACACTGACAAGCCTGATTCACGGCTGTGCCTTCACCCCTGCAGGCGTGAGGATCAAGTGGGTACAGCCAGGCCCCCAGGGAGGGCCCTGTCCCGCCGCTGTCTCCTCTTCCCTCCAAGACACAGAGCAGGACCGTCCTCACAGCACTACGCAGGAAATGCCCGGCACCCATTTTCACTTCCTTTCGAAAATAATGGTCAACCCTAACGGGCTGCTCCCAGTCCCAAGGTTGCTCTTCCTTATCCCCCAGAGCTGGGCTTGCATTTGGGTCCTCTGCATTTAACCTCACCCCAGCCCTTTTATTTTTAGACAAGCTCTCACTAAATTGCTAGATTACTGAAGCCGGACTTGAACCTGAGACCCGCCTGCTTCAGCATCCCAGAGTGCTGGGATTCTGAGCGCACACCTCCACGCGCAGCTCCTCCTTCCAGCCACACTGTAGCACTGTTCGAAGGGCCACACGTCTGTTCTCATAGGCCGTGGAGTTCCTAGCCCGGCACTGCACGCTGTAAATGCTCCTCAAGGGGCTGGACACCGTCTGGGCCACAGAGCTGTGCTGCCCCGTGTTGCCCAAAAGCAAGTTTCAGACAGCAATGAAAACAGCTCGACCTCGGTGTCTTCTTTCAACACTCAACTGGGGTCACATGTGGGGGTGGGGGTCCCTGGTTGCACCTCTCCCTCCCTCCCAGACCCCTTGGGAGTGAGATTTGAGTCCCCGCCGCATGACTCTGAGACTTCGTTGGCCCCACACACCGTGGGAGACCTGGGGACTCTGCTTAGTCCCTTTGCGGGAGCAGACGAGGCTTTGCCTGCCAGGCAGGGCTGGTGAAGCAGACCCACCACGGGCTCTGCCCAGTGATCTCTGTCTCTCCTGATAGCGGCTCCTCGTCTGGAAGCCAAGCACCCTGCGACCGCCAGGCCACAGCGCACTGCTCAGGGCCTGGATCCTGTTTCTGTGACACCTTCTCTGGAAAATTTTACTCAACCAACACAGAGCATTTATCAGTGACCCAGGCACTGTTTTGACTGATTTCTAAATATTTGTGTAATTTTCAAAAAAACATAAACAAATACTATTATTTTTTTTTTTTTGATTTTTGACATAGGGTTTTGCTAGGTATTCCAGGCTGGCCTTGAACTGAGGGCGAGCCTCCTGCCTCAGCCTGCGAGGTCCATGGTCACACGGGTCATGGATGGCAGAGCTGAGATTTAAGTCCAGGCCCTGCAGGCACAGTCTGTACATGTGTAACTTTATGCTGGTCCCTACCTGGTAAACACCAGGTACGGAGGAGGCTGGCTTTGCAAACATGGAGCTCCATGCCTGCCCTGGCAGCTGGACGAGAGCTGGTTCCCATGCCCAGTCCAGGGCTTAGAGGAGCGTCCAGATCGCAGGGTGGGCATCCAGGGGAGTCATACACTTCTCTGCTCTTGTGTCAGCCCGGGGATCTGGCCCACGGCTGCAGGGTAGGCTGGGCAGGCAGCCGTGGAGAGGTGGACGGTGGGGCCCATCTCCCCCAGAAGGCTTTACCGAGCTGCTCACAGGAGGACCCTGTCCCTGACCTGCTGCAGGGACCCCTGTCCCTGACCCTGTCCCTGACCCTGTCCCTGACCTCTGGCCTTGGGGAGGCCAGAGCATACTCTGGGGTGCAGCCCGATAGGCTCATGGTAATCAGTCTCTTCCCAAGGCACCGGCTCTTGTGCTGGAGCCTCCAAAGATGTTCCCATCTCTGGGGCGCCCGCAGGCCGGCACTTACCTACCGTGCTCGGTCGGGTACCTCACAGAGCAGCACTAGTTTACTGTACAAGGTAAAAATAGCAATGGCACAATAGTTCCACTGGTGGTAACAGCGGGCTGTGAGAGCATCCCTCTCTTCTGGGGAGTGTGGTCCGTGATGTGGCCTGTTTCCCTCAGCAGGTTTGGTTTTTACTTTGCTGTAGGACAGGTGGGCTTCACCACAGGGACCTTTACCCCTTTCTAGGGGGAGAAGACACATATGCATGAGATTTGTCATTTTCATTGTTTTTTGTTGTTGTTGTTGTTTTGGTTTTTTTTAGGTTTTTTGAGACAGGGTCTCGCTTTGTGGTTCAGGCTGGCCCTGAGCTCAGCCTCAAACTCACATCACAATCCTCCTGCCTCTGCCTCCCGAGTGCTGGGATTCCAGGCGTGAGCCACCACGCCCGGCACTGTGGTATGTGGTACTGGTTGCTGCTGGGTGTGAGTCTCCACACCCAGTATTGTTATGTGGTTACCGGGGAATCGAACCCGGGCCCTTGCGCTTGCAAGAC
>PVIR01043675.1:0-11605 GCA_004026965.1 Petromus typicus
ACATAAAATTTGTTTCCTTACTTTTTTGTTACAATCTCACCATTTTCCCCCTTCACCCTATTTTACATTGAGCATTTTCTATTTCACAATATATAACATGCAATGCTAGGACTCATTTATATCTTTACTTTCTCATACCAGAGAAAAAATGTGCTATGTACCTATCTGTGCCCTATTTATTTCACTTATGAGGATATCCTCAAGGTATGTTCATTTAAGTAGAAATGATTCAAACTTATCATTTTTTATGGCAGAGTAATACTCCATTCTGTAGAAGAACCACAGCTTTTTTATCCAGTCTCCAGTTGATGGACATTTGGGTTGTTTCCAAGATGTATCAATCACAAATTGGGCTCTTTGATTGGTATGAAGTCTATTTCAACCTCAAAGTGTAGTTTAAATGGATGCCACTCTGAAGAATTACAAAGCACTTTGTTTCACATTTTTTATTGCTAACTACACGTGAAAGTCAAAGAATAATTTAAATGTCTTCTAATGAAACATAAATACATCGATTGAAGTAATTTGAATATTTATGTTAGTAAGAAAGTCAGTATCACATTAGATTTCATGGGAAGGTGATCTGTGAAACTTGCAGTTCTAAGTATTAAACAGATTTGTTGTTCCATCCTGTGTAACAAGTCTTGATGCTAATTCAACTTGAGATGTACCATAAAACTCATGATGTCTTTGAAGAAAAATATTGTATGAAATGAACATATCAACATTTAGTTGACTCCCTTTTATAGAAACACTGAATTGATATATGAAAAAATATGCATTTGAGGATCAAGGTATTGGGGAATGAATCCATCTTTAGAAGAAGTCATAATGACCTATACACACATACACATCAATTCTCACAAATACAATTAAGATTCTACATGGGAAAATAAGGAACTTTGTCATCTGGTGAAGGAGAACTGGATAATATAACTAAATTAAAGGCCAAGGGGAGTGCCTTGGTCTTAGACCTCGGGCCATGCAGTGTCACAATTGGGCTATGCCGCCTCTGCTAGGCTCTGGGCCGAGTCATTTCTTTTCATCTTGTGAATCCTTCACCTTCTGTCTGGATTTTCTTCACAACTTCCTTACATCTGCCAGTGCCACAGGGATTGGTGGAGAACTCTCAGGCTTCCAGGCCACTGTTTCAGTGCTGTCCCACGTATTTTCCTAAACTTATGATCATAGGGTGATTCATACAAACTGTCGAACTACTATGCTCACCATCATTCAGAGAAGCTCTGGGTGTTTGGGACAGCTGCTTCCTCAGACAGTGAAACTAGACCTAGCCTCTGGGGACCCATTCACCTTCTTACTCTATTAGATCTCTAGTTTAAGATTCCACATATCAGTGGAATTTTTCAATATTCATCTTTCATGTACTCTTCAACTAGCACTGGAGAACCCATAATAAACTATGTTTAAAAGGATTCAAAAACTAAATTTAATAAGTTCTTTATCTTAAATGCTATCTTAAATCCTCTAACTCTGGAAAGAGAGCTGAATGCTAGTGTATCCAGACTCTTTGTGCCCTGCTTGTTGGGGTGAAGTCCCATGGAACGATGATCTTTTAGGATACAACACAATGTCAGAGTCCATCTAAAAGCTTTATTGACAGATTGGGACCTGGACTCCAGTGAAGCTAACTGGCTGTGGAGGCACGTTATTTAAAGGAAAAATTCACTCCACCCCCCTGCCAAGAGATCTCTATATTTGCAGAAGGGAGGTACAGAAGCCAGGGTAGCAGTGGTTAGATCATCTTGTTCCTATGGAATAGGTGGGGACCAAAAACATTTCCTGTTACTATGGATTGAGTGCATTCTAACAGTATTCCCATATCACATTGGCGATGGGTGGAAAGTTCCCATGGAGATAAGTACCAGGTTTGTAGGGAGGTTCCAGGATACAAAGGGTTTTTGTTGTTGTTGTTGTTTTGTTTTGTTTTTGTTTTTTTTTTTGTTTTTTTAAACTAAATGGCTGTCTTTATGTGAAGTTGGGTCTCACATGCTGGGCTAATTTTAGCAACATTGTTTTGTTCAAATTAAGTTTTCACTGGAAACCAGTGCCTTGCTTCAAAGGTCAGATACGAGTGGTGAGAAGGCATTTGTCTCAACATGTGATCCATATGGCAAGTGTTTAGATGTGTGAAGGGAGGATTAGACCAAAGTTCTAGATTCCTGGTATCTAAAGAAAGTTAACTGAGAGTTCTGTGGTGAGCTCAGTAGTGAGGACTAAAGGATTTCAATGGATCAGACAATAGAAACCCACAAATGTGCTGTGAGAAGTGAGGTTTAAGTACTGTAATTTTCCCTTTAGTTGTATTAAGAAATAAAAGCTTGATCATGTTGCAGAATGGAAATCTAATGTACTTAAATTAATTTTTATTCTGATTCAACACATCACTAACAGCTCATGAAATATCAAGGGATAATTTATCTTTGGAAGAGATTTCAGACTTTAGTTAAGTATTTCAAAGTAAGTTAATTGCTTTTAAAATTACCCCATGTAGAGAGAAGGATGGGACATTTTAACATTCAAGTAAGTGCATTCAAAAGGATAAATCAACTTTGTGTCCATATTTTTCTATCATAAAAATAAATTTCAAAAGGAAACAACGATTATGTATATAGGGGTTGGGGGAGTTGCATGGCAGCAGAAAGGGGAATACATGAGAATTGAGTCATGTCGTATTCTGGTACAAACTCTCAATGTTGAATGTGATGATGATGTGTATTTGTAATGTACTAATAAATATTAAATTTTTAAAAAAAATTCAAAGTAAAAGGAGCTAGTTTCTTAGTGGAAATATATATGTGTATTTACTATACATATATTACATATACAGTATAAATATGTCTGGGTAAGTATATCTATTAAAGAGAAAAATATCTTGTGTGATATGTGAAAGGAAAATTTGTAATAAAATAGATTTAAAATACAATATATGAGAAATATGAAATAAATCAATGACTATATCAATACTTGAAATAAAAATGAATTTAGAGATTAAATTATCAAAACATAACCCTGAGGAAAAACATCCTCCAGAGACTTTATTCTCACTATTTAAATAGTTCAAGATGGAAACATTTGTTAAAAGAAAACACTCAGAATTATTAACATGAATGTTTAAAATGTATCAGTAAGTACAACACCTAGAACCAATAGCACTGCTGATGGCAGCCATCAAGTCTGCAGTGTATGGCCCTCGGGGTGCCTCCAAGATCTCAGCCATAGCAATAGGAAAATGGGATTGGATAGGAGCAGAAAGGTAGGAAGACCCTGGTAAACCCAGCCTCAGCACTGAGGCCCTTTGCTGCCCTCTGTAGATTCAGTCTCTTTCCTCATCAGCAGGGCATTGGTTGTTGCTGCTAGTACTGAGGGGACCAGAGCATTAAGCCATGTTCTTGGAATCCCAATCACTCCACAGGTCACCATTCCACTGACTGAGCCATCTTCACAGGCCCAGGGACCTGAGTGAAGATGGTGCTGGGGATGTTGCAAGAGCCTCTGTGTTGCACTTTCAAGGTACTTTTGGTTCCTCAGCTCCTTCCCAGCCCTGATCCTGGCATGACTTTTCCCAGCCAGGGATAAAAGAGGTACAGAGAGAACACTGGACAGCAGCCCTCCCATCCTACACTACTCAGTGTGCTCTTCCAGCTCCGCAGCACCCAGAGTCCTGGTGTCCTTTTGCTGGAACAGGACTCAGCAAAGTACTGACATATTAGGCATAGCCTTTTGATGAAGCCTTTTTCTGTGTTTAACTCACAGAATTTAAACATTTTCCAAAAACTTTTGGAAGCAGGTATGAATTGCATCACTATAGTTTTAAGAAAGTAAAGACAGTAAGATCTGTAGATCACACTTACAGAGGTAGTAAAAGAAATATGGATCACAAACACCAGATAACTTACAGACATCCATTCAAGTTTAAAATTCATATTCCATATAATTTTAATTTCTACTAAATTATCTTGCTGTCAAGAAATTCCCTAGTCTCAATTGAGAATGTCGTTTGAACATGTTTCCTAAGGCAGAATTGATCTCTCTGTTTCGCATACTGTAAATGATGGGGTTGAGGAATGGGGGGACCATTGTATAGAATATGGCTGTTAGAAGATTTTTTAAAGATCCTTCATTTGTAATGGGATCTAGGGCAGCAGCCAACCCAGAAATTAAAAATAGAAGAACTGCCAACTGTGGGATACAGGTAGATATGGCTCTGTGACGAGCTTCTACCAAACAAATCTTAAGCACTGTTGAAAATATATTGATATATGTCATAAGCAAAAAGATAAAACATATAGAGATAATGCAAACACTTACTATAAGGACCACAGATTCAGAAAACTGAACATCTGAAGATGAAATTCTCAGAATTTGAGATACATCACAAAAATATTGGTGGATCACGTTGGATTTTGTGAAGGGAAGCCTGAACATGGTCACTGTGTGGAGAGCAGAATATACCAGTCCACTGATCCAGGACCCCCCCACTGCCTGTAGGCACAGATTTGGGGTGACGATGAGCCCATATTGCAGAGGGTGGCAAATGGCCACATAGCGGTCATAGGACATGACCACCAGCAGAATAAGCTCTGTAAATGCGAAGAAAATATACAGGAAAACTTGAGCGGTACATTCTTTGAGTGAAATGGAGTTGCTACCTGTAAAGGAATTAATAACTGATTTGGGAACAATAACTGAAATGCTGCAGAGGTCTATTAGGGACAAATTACTTATAAAAAAGTACATGGGAGAGTGCAGACACTGGTTTGCCCCTATGACTGCAATGGTTGCAATGTTTCCAACTAAAGACCCCAGATAAATCATTAAGAAAATCAGACCTTGCAACACTTGGAGCATCCTAGAACTTGAGATATCCATCAGAAGGAATTCTCTGATCATGGTGCAGTTGTCCCTTCCATTAAAATTGTACAGTCTCCTTGGCATCACAGGCTACGTGGTAAGATCATGCTATGGACCAAAGGAAGGCACCTGCATTGACATAGATGTACAGCTTCTGACTTGGAGCTCAGGAGAAAAGAAGTGGCAGAATAAGCATTTCAACAAATGAAGGTGAAACAGATCAGAGATTCTGACACTTAATTTTGTGTAAACATGAGTTCTCCATCTCAAAATTAAAGCACAAAGGTGGAATGTATTAGGATTAATAAGGAGAGAAAAGCTCATGGATATCAAGAGGGGAAAGAAGCCCACTCCAATTTTAGGTTGCTTCAAAGTGGATGAGTCCAAAAAGAGAACCTTTTATCTTGGGTATCTGAGGGTCTGGAGGTGGGAGGACTATAAAAGTCTAACAGCAAATCTTGTGTAAGAGTCTTCTTCCTAGAGGTAAGAGTCCTTGTTTCTCAGTTTTTATCCCGTTTTATACTTTGTTCTTGAATTTATCTTTGCATCTCTAAGTTGGCTCAGTTGATTGAATTAGCTATTAACCTGGGGCATGTTTTATTTTATTTTATTTTTACAGTTATAAGCTTAAAAGGTTCTGACTACTTGCTTAATTCTTCCATGAAGCCTTATCACAGGCTTCTCTGACTGCCTACTTATAATTACTAAACTAAGCTTTGCAGAGGCACATATATTTTGTGTAAATTTATTTACTTTTGAACTCTAATGAAATGTAAAAGTTTCAATGTACATAGTCTCAATGTCCTAGTGACTTAAAGAAGTAAAGCAAATAACAAGATTCTAGAATCTTTCACTTATTGAGCCACATTTAACTGTGTTTTCAATATGTCTCCTCAAAGTCTGGCTGGAGATATCCAGTGCCTTTTTCTATTCATTCTTTATGAGGTGGACTCTTATGTTGTGTCTCAGGAGCCTGAGGAGAGGCCGACGGGTCGAACATTTCATGAGTACTATTCGTCTTCCTCAGTCTTCATAGGACCCCATTGGTTTCTGACTCTTCTAACTGGCTTGTCTGCTGCTCCAGATTTTTCAGAGCTGGTGTACCACCTCGAGATTCTTTAGAGCAACACAACTGTGCAAGATACTTCAAATTCTAGTTCCATAGTTTGTCAAGAGAATTTTCAATGAACCACTTTGTTCCCAAGAAATTTCATGGTGAATCTCTTCCTACATGAAGACTTCTGTGTTATCCTTTAAAATAGAAATGAAGAATGTTTCAGCCATGTTTCCTGAAGTGGTTCATTTTCTAAGGCATTTCTGCATCACTATAGAGAAAACAGTTTAATTAGCTAGCTTCAGAGTATGGTAACTAGTTAGAGGAAGGATTGAAAAGAGGTAAGTAGTCAGCCATACTAGTGGAAATTTAAATAGCATAGGAACTAGACTTTGGAAGAAGTATGACATTCCCTTTGAACATTCTCTTCCTTTGCTTACATTCCTTTCCTCAGGCAACATGCAACACAGCCACTTCCTCCTAGTGAGAGGTGCAGTCAACTCCTACTAAGTTCTTGAAGTCAACAGAAATTTTAGTGCAAAGTAACCAGTTTAAACACTAAATCAAAGAACTGGGGCAGACAGCCTGAGTTCCATTTGGTCATTTATTTTTTGTTAACTTCTCCTACCCTCTTGTGAGAGGGGTCCACTACACAATAAAGCACTCCTAATATCCTGTCTAAATGGAAACTTCAGAGCCCATCCTAGGAGTCTGGGCTCTGCTCTCCTTCTTATTTCCAAAGAAAACTGTCCTTGCCTACTTTGATTCATAGCTTTATTCTACAACATTTGCAAAACTGGGAGCCTGGTACACACAGGAACAACTGTAGCTTTGTTTTCCTTCAATTTATGTATGATGTATCTATAGATACCTTTCTATATAATTAATACTAATCAATTAACAGAAATAACGATACAGAAAATTCGGTTTACTCTATGAATACAATTGTCATATGGTGCAGCTATAACTATACTACTAATCTTGCAGTAAGGCAAGATTTTTTTCAGTAACATATTAATAATAATAACAACATTCAATTAGTTTGACTTTTAAGAAATAATATGAAGTAAACCATCAAAAATACCTGAGAGATGAAGTATCACATGCATTTCCTCAGCATAAATGTTGCTTTCATGAAATTTAAGGGGTCTTTACAATGTTTAAAATACTGCTTTCTTTAACCAGTGAAAGCAAGGAGTCCCTTTTGAAAGAGAGTGACTGTTGACAGGGACCGTACCAGCAGTTCTGCTTCCAATGGATTTATAAGTGTGGCCTCTCTTCAGGAAGTCCATGTCCCTGCATCCACCAGGGATACCATTTTTGCTCAGCTCCTAATTGGTAAGGGCTTTTTGGTCAGATAATTAGAGATTAATTAGATTTGTAATATTGTTTGTTTGAAAGGAAATAAATAAAAATTGATATGTGCATGGACAAAAGCACAGAAAAAGGATTCCAGAATTTTTATTTTTAATCTTAATTGGTACATTACATATACGCATCATGATTACACTCCATAATGGGGATTTGTACCAGTATAAGACACAACTTTATTCTCATTTTTTCCCATAGCCTTACCCACCCTATCACCCCCTATATACATAAAATTTGTCTCCTTTCTTTTTTGTTATAATCTCCTTATTTTTCCCGCTTCAACCTATTTTGCTCTGAGTATTTTCTGTTTCACAATATATAACATTCAATTCTACGACTCATTTATATCTTTATTTTCTCATACCAGAGAAAAGATGCAATATGTACCTATCTGTGTCCTATTTATTTCACTTATCAGGATATCCTCAAGGTATATCCATTTAAGTAGAAATGATTCAAACTTATCATTTTTGATGGCAGAGTAATGCTCCATCCTGTAGAAGAACCACAGCTTTTTTATCTAGTCTCCAGCTGATGGACACTTGGGTCATTTCCAAGATTTAGCAATCACAAATTGGGCTCCTATAAACATGGGTGCACAAATGTCACTGTGATACGAGTCTTTTAATTCTTGTGTGTATATACCTAACAGGGCAGTGGTCGAGTCAAATGGGACCTTCAATCTTAGCTTTTTGAGGATTCTCCAAACTGATCTCCACAGGGGTTGTACGAGTCTACAGTCCCACCAACAGTGGAGAAGGGTTCCTTCTTCTCCATAGCCTTGCCAGCATTTGCTGCTGGCTAATTCTGAAATGGCAGCCATTCTATGTGGAGTGAGATGAAATCTCAGTGTTGTTTTCATCTGGATCTATCGAATGACTAATGATGTTGAGCATTTCTTCATATGTTTCTTAACTGCTCTCACTTCTTCCTCTGAAAAATATCTGTTCATTTCAGAGACCCATTTTTGAACTGGGTCTTTAAATTTGGGTGGGCTGATTTTTTTGAGCTCTTTATATATTCTAGATAGTAGCCCTTTGTCTGAGGAACAGCTGATAAAGATTTTTTCCCACATTGTTGGTTGGCTTTTTGCTCTGTTGGTGGTTTCCTTTGCTGTGCAGAAGCTTTTTAAAAGAATGAGGTCTTTCCCTAAGAAGTCTTTCCCTAAGCCAATGTCTTCGAGAGTTTTACCTAACCTATATGCAGAAGGTTTAAAGTGTTTGTCTTAACATTTAGGTCTCTTATCCACTTTGATTTTATCTTGGTACATGGTGAAAGAGTTAGATCTAGTTTTAGTCTTTGGCGAGTTAAAGCCCAGTTTTTCCAGCACCATTTGTTAAAGAGGCTATCTTTCCTCCACTGAGGATTTTTGGCTCCTTTGTCAAAGCTCTGTGTATCTGGAGTAGTTTCTGGATCTTATAGTCTACTCCATCGATCCTCAGGTCTGTTACTTTGCCAGTAAGATGTAGTTTTTATCACGGTGGCTTTACAGTATAGTTTCAGGTTCGGAGTTGTGATACCCCCCACCATGTCCCTGTTGCTTAGAATTGCTTTGGCTATTCTAGGTCTTTTGTGGTTCCAGATGAAAGTTTGAATTTTTTTCTCTAGATCTGTGAAATATGCTGTTGAGATTTCAATCGGGATTGCATTGAATGTGTAGAGTAGTTTTGGGAGTATAGCCATTTTGACAATATTGGTTCTTCCTACCCAGGAGCAAGGTATGTCTATCCATTTTTAGATATCATCTTCTATCTCCTGTTTCAGAGTGCTATAGTTTTCAGAGTAGAGATTGTTCACCTCCTTTGTTAGATTGATTCCTAGGTTTTTTTTGGGGGGGTGCTATTGTGAAAGGGACTGACTCTCCAATTTCTATCTCAGTGGGTCAACTGTTTGTGTATACAAAGGCTATTGATTTTTGAACATTGAACTTGTAATCAGCTACATGGCTAAAATTGGCGATTAGGTCCAGCAGTTTTTTAATAGAGTTTTTAGGATCCTCTAGATAGAGTATCATGCCATCAGCAAAAAATGACAATTTAACTTTTTCTTTTCCTATGTTTATTCATTTTATTTCTTTCTCTTGCTCAATTGCTACGGCTAATATTTCCAGAACTATATTGAACAGAAGTGGTGAGAGAGGACATCCTTGTCTTGTTTCTGATTTTAGTGTGTAAGGTTTCAACTTTTGACCATTTAGTATGATACTGGCTGATGGTTTCTCGGAGATGGCTTTTATTAGTTTGAGATAGAGACCATCTATTCCGATCGTCTGTAAGGTTTTGAACATAAATTGGTGTTGTATTTTGTCAAACACTTTTTCTGCATCAATTGAGTTGACCATCTGATTTTTGTCCTTAACCGATTAATATAGTGTATAACATTTATTGATTTACATATTTTGAACTATCCTTGCATCCCTGGGATCAATCCAACTTGGCCAGGGTGTGTAATCTTTTTGATAATTCTCTGTATTCTGTTTGCCAGAATCTTACTGAGGCCTTTGCATCGATGTTCATTAGAGATATTGACCTGTAGTTCTCTTTTTTGGTTGAATCTCTCTCTGCTTTTGGAATCAGGGTAATGGTTGTTTCCAGGAATGAGTTTGAGAGTACTGCTTCCCTTTCAATTTAATTGAAGAGTTTCAGAAATAGAGGCAATAACTCTTCTTTAATAAATTTATAGAATTAAACAGTAAAACCATCAGGTCCAGGACTTTTCTTTGTTGGCAAGATTTTAATTACATTTTCAATTTCACAGATTGTTATTGGGGCATTTAACATTTCTCTATCTTCTTTATTCAGCTTTGGGAGTTCATATGTGTCTAGAAATCTATCCATTTCTTCTACGTTTTCCATTTTGTTGAAGTATACATTTTCAAAGTAGGTATTTATTATCCTCTGAACTTCTTCTGGGTCAGTAGTAATTTCTCCGTACTTATTCCTGATAGCATAGATATGAGCCTTTTCCTTCCTTTGTTTAATGCGGTTGGCTAAGGGTCTATCAATTTTGTTTATCCTCTCAAAGAACAAACTTTTCCATTCACTGATTTTTTGAACAGTTCTCTTGGTTTCTATTGTATTAATCTGCCCTGATCCTTATAATTTCTTGCCTAGTGCGAGCTTTGAGTTTGTCTTTCTCCTCTCTTTCTAGTCAGTGGAGGGTTAGCACTAAATTGTTTATTTGAGCTTGCTCCGTTTTCTGGGTGTAGGCCTTCAGTGCTATGAATTTTCCTCGTAGAACTGCTTTCATTGTGTCCCATAAATTTCTATATCTTATACTGGGGTTATTGTTTAGCTGTAAGATCTTGTCAGTTTCTTCTCTAATTTCTTCTGTGACCCATTGGTTGGTCAGCAGAGTGTTGTTCAGTTTCCATGTTTTTGTGAGGACCCTGGCTTTCCTTTGTTATTCAGCTCCAATTTCAGGGCACTGTGGTCCAACAGTATACAAGGGGTAACTTCAATCCCTTTATATTTGCTTTAACCTGTTGTATGAACAAGCACATGGTCTATTTTGGAGAATGATCCATGAGCAGCTGAGAAGAATGTATATTCTGACTTTGTGGGGTGAAATACTCTGTAAGCATCTATTCAGTCCATTTGCTGAAGGGTCTGGTTGAGCTCACAGATTTCCTTAGTGACTTTTTGTCCAGTTGATCTGTCTCTTTGTAACAACAGGGTATTGAGGTCCCCTACTATTATTGTGTTGGAGTTTATCTGGTTTTTCAAGTTCATTAATATTTGTTTTATATAGTTGGGTGTATTAGAATTTGGAGCATAGATATTTAAGATTGTGATTTCTACCTCTTGGATTTTTCTCTGAACTAAAAGATAGTGTCCATCTTTATCTCTCTTCATCAGATTTGGCTTGAAGTCTATTTTGTCTGCAAATAAAATCGCCACTCTTGCTTTCTTGCTGTTTCCATTCACAGGGACTATTGTTTTCCATCCATTTACTTTTAGTCCATGGGTTTCTTTCTGAATTAGGTGTGTTTCTTGTGTACAGCAGATTGTAGGATTTTGCTTTTTGATCCACTCTGCCAGTCTGTATCTCTTAATTGGCACGTTGAGTCCATTAACATTAATGACTGATATAGGTAAATTGAGTGCTGCCATGTTTTCTGTTCTTGGCTGTGTTATTCTACTTTTGCCCTTTCCCCACCAGTTTCTTGTTTGGTCCCATAGGTTGACTCAGTTAGGGTCTCATGGATTTGTAACTTTCCTTATTTTTCTCCAAGATATTCTTTAAAGTGTTTTGGAGCACAGGTTTCATATTTGTGAAGTTTTTTAGGTGTTCTTTGTCATGAAAGCA
>PVIR01043676.1:0-11597 GCA_004026965.1 Petromus typicus
TTCTAATTTTTGCCCTTGCTATAAAAAGCAATTTTATTTTAATTCTTGATGAAAGTACTATAAACTTTGACAGAAAATTTTGGTAAATATGGACACCTATTCTTTTTTTTTTTTTTTTTTTTTTTGAGACAGGGTCTGCTTTTGTAGATCAGACTAGCCCTGAGCTCAGCCTTGAATTCACAGCAATCTTCTTGTCTCTACAGGTGGGAGCCACCATGCCCAGCACTGCGGTGTGTGGTTCTGATTGCTGGTGGGCGTGAGTCTCCGCATCTAGCATTGCTGTATGTAGTTACCAGGGATCAAACCCCGGACCTTATGCTTCCAAGGCAGGCGCTAAAACCACTGAGCTAAATCCCTGGGCTGTGAACCTCTATTCTTAATTGTTTTATCTTTTAGATAGAATTTTGATTTTTTTAGTGACTTGTTCAATTTTTGTTAAGTCTGCTTGTATACAACATGTTTTTCCTATAACGCTTTACGTTACTGTTTTTATAATGAAAAGCCTTTGACACTTGCACATTTCTTTAGTCATTGCTTGGCTACTGCATAAATTTATGAAAAATGAGTCTTTTTCACAATTTTCTTGGATTCCTGAGGTAAATTATTTTATTCTTTATGAAATGATACTAGCAGCTTTTCTGTTTAATTCACTTTCCCCCTAGTTAACTGAGTATATATTTCCTTGTTTAGGAATTTTACAACAAGACTAAATAATTCTGGGCCAGGATTTAGCTCAGTGATTCCAGTGGCTGCCTCACAAGCACTTGGTCCTGAGTTTGACTCCTGGGACCAAACAGAAAAGAGTAAGTAGTTCTGGAGCAAAGTTTTCCCTTGGTGCCCTTCCTGGTGCAAGCTTTGTCCCAGTTGCCTCCTCACAGATCTCTGCGTAAGATCCCTAACATTTTTATACGGGGATGACTCTTCAGAGTGTGAACTCCTCTGGGCCTGCCGACACAATCACACTTGATTCCTTCCATCTCTCCAAGTGCCGTGTGGCTTCTTCATCTCTGGAGACCTTCAGCTATCTGTCACCCTTGGCTATAACACAGAGTTGTCACATTGTGTTATAACAGTTGAAGTTAATATGTTCTTTTACTAAAATATATCAAGTGCCCGAGGCAATTCTGCACCATTTCTGAGTCTTATATTTGATCGCAATGGGGGGTTTACTTTAATAAATGGAGAGCAATTACTTTTTTCTCTAACAGTCTTGCACCTGTAACTATCTGTAGCTATCATATCTTCTTTGTTTCTCTTTGCAGTACCAGTGATTGAACCTCAAGACCTTGAGCTTGCGAGGCAGTCATGGCATCGGTGAGCTACATCATTGGCTCTTGAAATTATTATATTTTTCAATTGGAATTTTATTCTAGATTTTTGTTTTATTGATTTTATAATCAATTTTATTATTTGTGCTCAAGTTTGATTGTATTTTTGTTCTCCCCTTGAATTTCTCAACCACTTTTATGAATTTTAATACAATAACCTATATGTATGGCCTATGTTCCTGAATCCCCTAATGCATTTCACTATTTCTTTGGAAGAATCACTGTTATTTTAATATGATAGCAACACTATGCTCTCATAGCTGGCTGTGTACTTGTGTTTCTCAAATTTGTTTTTGCAGCATTCTAGAAGCTACTTTGGAAGCAGGTACATTTTATATATGTACCATGATCACATTCAGCATTGACAGTTTGTACCAGTATATGACATGACTTGATTCTCATTTTTTTCCCGTTCTCCTAACCAACCTACAAAACCCACCCCTTATATACATAAGCTTTGTTTCCATTTTTTTTATTACCATCACAACATTTTCTTCTCCCTCATTACTTACCCCTTACCCGATTTCCCTTTTAATAGTTTATATTGTACAATATCTAACTCCAGAAGCTATTTTGGAAGAAATGTCCTCACGTAAGACTTTTAGCATTCCAGAAATGGCTGGTCATATGTAATAATAAATATTCTTGAATTAAAAATGGCAGGGTGTTAAATTTGTATTTTAATTCAGGGGAGAACTTGTTAAGGTGTAGTAGTTTTTCCTACCCATAGTTATAGGTACTCTATTAATTTTACTCACATGAATCATGTACCTTTATATCTAGTTTTGTTTCATGTACATTTTATATACCGATCCGTGGGGGGAGGAATATTATGTTGTGTGTCAGTCTGCACTAATGTAGGAGTAGAGAATGGGGACTTGATAGATCAGGAGGACATTGCAGCAATTGTCCTATCCACAGGGGTGCAAAGAAAAGAAAAGGGGGGCAGGGGAAGCTCAGCGCGCTGTTGACCAGCCACAAAGCCCCTCCAACTGGAAGAACGAAAGGTGTTTCTTTTATCGCCAATTCCCCAAAACTGAGTGTTACTCCCCAGTGACTGAAAGAATATTCCCATTCGTACTCAGATCGTCTTGAAGGGAAACTTAAACCCTTTTATTACGACAGCTGAAAACCATCTTTGCCCACTTACCGATAATTGTGATCTATACATTTATGAAAACAGATCTTTTTTCTGGAAAACGTGAACGTATATATGCACAGTGTAAGAGAAATCTATTAGTTAACTATACCCAGTAAAGTAATAAACTTTGTTTTTCCGAAATGTCATCACCAACACTAAGCATCCGGGAGTTTCATTAAAAGGAAAGTCAGACTGGCGGCCAGCCTGCCTTCCCTACTCACCACCCCACCGACAGATAACTAACAGGGAAGAATTTGAGGCAAAGAGCTTGAACTGCAAGTATACACACATAACATCTGTTCAAACTACAAAACAAGAGGGTACTTTTAGCTTTTAGAGCAAATATTCCAGTAAGCACTTTCTGAATATTAGGCAAATACATGAAGGACTCAGTGTACTCAAATCAAGCTTCCCCTTTGTGTGTATCTCGCTCCTGTTAAACCACTGTTGCGTGGCCCGTGAGCACAGTTTCGCACGGTCTGAGAAGTTCAGCGATTTGCGACCTTGAAGCAGAGGCGGAGAGCACTGCGCTTGCGCACTTACGCAAGCCCTCCCCCTCCCGGCGGCCCAGCCTCTTCGCCGCGCTTCACGTGCGCAGGCGCAATGGCGAGGGGGCGTGACAACGTGGTCCGCGCAGCTCCGCGGTGACGCCGAGGAGGCGCGCAATTTCAATTCGGCTTGCGGTCGCCAGGATCTCTTTCCTGCCTAGCTTCAGCACAGCAGTTTTTTCCTGGGAGAAGGCGAACGAAGCTTTTCGCAGCAGCAGAGCCAAGGATCTAGAGAACAGGGTACAGGAAGGCCAGACCCGGGGTAGGTGATCCTTGAGTGGGGGGGCGGTTGTGGGAGCGAGGGGCGTGGCCTCTTGATGGACAGGCGATAGGCCAATGGGGGGAGGGAGGGCCCTGAAAGGCGGGACCTCCGGAGAATGGCGCGGAGTTGAGGGTCAGAGGACACCGCCCAGGTGTCTGGTCTTAAATCGGGGTAATCGGTCCAGAACTTTCACGAGGCGTTTACTGATCGCCCCTGGAGTGTGCGAGCGTGTGCCTCGACCGTGGTGCGTAGTTCCACGGAGAACTTAGGCGGGAGGTCCTGGTTGTGCCGGACAGTCTCCTGCCCTGAAGAGTTCTAAGAAGGCGTCCAGGCCGCGGGAGCCTGTGTCTGTCGGACTTCATCTCCCCTGTTCTTTATCCGTGGGAAGGGCAATGATGGTTACTTTTGTTCTGTATCGTCGTGCTGTCGTTTGGAAGTCAGACAGCTACCTTCTCCGCTACCCCCTTACCGGGAAGGAGGGGCAGCCAGGGAGCCCAGAGACGTGGGGCGTCGGGGAGACCCTTCACCTCCGGGCTCAGTCGCCTGCGGCCTGAACTCCAGTCTCAGCTTCTTGACCTCTGATGGAACTAAGACCCACACAAGTTGCTGTTGATGCCTGGCACGTGGACGAGGTTTTCAAGTCGTGGCACCTCCCTGCCCGTACTTAACAAGGACAGAAGCCTCTGGCGACAGCCCATGTCTAGCTGGCTACTCTTTGATCAGAATCTTGTTAAATGCCCAGGAGATGCCAAAGCCCCTGTTTGGAGGACTTTCCCGGATCGCTTTTGTTACGGCCGCTCCTAATAAAGGCTGTCGATAAGATGCCTGATTCTGCTGCGGTGGGCTCCTGCAGGTACCCAGCACGTGCAGAAAACAAGGTTGCCATGTGCAGCCCAAGGGCACATCTGTGACCAGTGTGGAGCCCCTTAGGTACCATTTCTCTGCTTGTCAGAGGGGTAGCACACTTCTTCATTTTTTCCATAGGACCATGGCCGATAAAACCCAGGAAGTCAGTGGCGTCCATTTCCCTTTTCCCTTCCCGCCCTACTCCATCCAGAAGGACTTCATGGCGGAGCTGTACCGGGTGTTGGAGGCTGGCAAGATCGGGATTTTCGAGAGTCCCACTGGCACGGTGAGTCTGACGTCACGGGGTGGCGGTCTGGCTCCCTCGCCGCCTTTTCGTGCTGGAGCTGGGGCAGCCCAGCCCCTCGGTGCTCCTTCTCGGCTCTCCTGACTGCGCTCCCTCGGCAGATCGTTCTCAAGAACAGTTTCAGGCGTCTGTCTGCCTGCAGAGCTGCCCGAGGCCCTGCCCATTCAGTGTCCGAAGCCTCACTTGGGGACCCTGCGCCCTGGAGTCCTTGCTCCGCAAGCCTCTGTCCAGTTTTCTGTCTCAGTCTCTCTGTCTCTTCTTGAAGTTGTATTTGCCCTCCTTTTGCTCCTCTTGTTCCTATGAGTGTGGAACTCCTGACTTCAGCGGGGTTTGGCAGACGCGGCAGGGCAGCGTTGAGCCTGCCTCACTTGCCCCGTAGGTCCTCTCTGCATTTCTGCCCCGTCCTCTGCTCCCACATGTGTCCCCTCCCACCTAGCCCTTCTGTGTTGACCTCTGGGTTTCGTGGCCTCACTGAGCGCGTCCATCTCTGGAGAAACTTGCCCCCAGGACCCAGTCCCCTTTGTGCGCTGATGTCTTCTGAGTCACACCCTCAGGAGCTGCTGTGCTGTTTCACACCCCTCGTGTCATTCCGTCATTCCCTCAACCTGCCTGGTTTGATGTGCAGCCTCCCCACAGCTGCCTGAGTGCCTGTCCCAGCCAGCTGCTGCGCCTTCTCCGGTCAGCATCCTAACGTGGCACCTGCAGTGCCTTATGTGGCGCTGCAGTTCTGCACGTGGACTTAACGCAGTATGTGCTGTCACCCCAAGTGCACTGTCTCCTCTGGCACTTTCCAGGGTGTCCAACCCCGAGCCCGACTTCCCCACGCCTGGGAGGAAAGTGAATGACTTACCTTGCCAGGGCTGAGGTGTATAATGTGGTGCCCGTGGCCTGCACGAGATGTCGTTGCCCCTGCCAGGTGCTCTGGGAGTGTTTACTTAAGCTTATCCCGTGCCTTTGAGCATTTGAATTTGAGGGGGAGTCTTATCTTTGTTCGGTTTTGTTTGGGGTACTGGGTATTGAACCCTGGGCCTTGTTCGTAGCAGGAAAGCACTGCACCACAGATCCTAGCATTTCAATACATAGCCTTTTATTTTTAGGACGTTCTAGTCCCCAACAGTTTGCTTTTATTTGTATTTTGTTTGTTTCTTTGTAGGGCTGGGGAGGAGCCTAGAGCCTCCTGGTGCTAGACGAGGATTTTCCCACTGGCCCACACCACCAGCCCCTCACATTGTAATTTCTGTGGTCTTTTTACAGTTGAGAGCTGTGGGGGCGGCTCGGTTTACCCTTTAGTCTGTGTGTTAGTGTAGCCCCAGGATTGTTTCGGGGGTAACTTGAGCGTAGCCTTGGGGGCCTCTTCGGATCACTCTCAGTCCGAGGGGTCTGTCTCTGGCACATCCTTTCGGGGGCTTGGCATTGCCCACCTGACCTAGCGAGCGCCGAAGCCAGGCCGGCTTCTGTCTCGGGCTGCCGGAGCGGCTGCCAGGGCCCGCTGGTCCTGCCTGGGGCGCTGCCATTCGTGGTCTTCCGGCCCCGGTGGGTCCGAGGCTTTGTGATGCCGGGCGGTCTGTCCACTGGGCAGCTTTATGCCTGGTCTGAGCCTCTCACGGCCTGATGGCCGGCGGCCCGATAGCTTCCCACCTCGGCGCGGTGATGGGTCGCCACCTCGGGTTTGTGCGCTCAGCTCCAGCCGTTTTGCTGCTGTGCACCCAGGGTTTGGGTCCCACTGTGGACGTTCGGCTTGGTGTTTTAACTCATTTAAAGCTTGCACTGCTGTGTGCAGAGGGCATTCTCTTCCTGCCCCTGATGCGGACACCTGTGAGAGCCGGCGTTAGGGGTCGCCGCAGACTCCCACAGCTCCCCCGGAGGAGCCAGGGTGCAGGTGTCTGAAGTCTGTTCTGCGCCACTCCCCCACCCCACCCCTCCACCCCCCGGTGCCACACGGGGCACCGTCTCTGCACGTTGCGTTCACCCCGGGCAGACTGGGGACCCACTGTGGGTGCCCTGAGATGGCAGCATCTCCGAGAGCTGATTCCGTGGATGGAAGGGCTGGGAACCCGAGTCCCCCAGAGGTCAGAGCAGCGGCCTGTGGGGCTCAGTCCGTGTCAGCATCCTTGGGCTGCGTGACACAGCCCACAGCAGAGGTCCCTACACAACAGGAGCCCAGCTGACTCAGACTTCTCGGGGTGACAGCCAGGTGGCAGCAGGACTGGCCCTTCTGAGGCCCGGGATGGAAGAATCTGTCTGGTCCCTCTCCCTAACTCCCAGGGGCTTCTTGGGGCTCAGCACGCCATCACGCCTTACTCTTGTGTTCGTCTGCGTCCTGACTCCCCGTTTCCTGAGGATACCTGTCCTTGGGAAGGATTCGGGCCCCCAGCCTCACGTTTACTGGTGACACCTACAGCTTTCCTGTCTCCGAATAAGGTCACATTCAGAGATAGGGAGCAAGGACCTCCAGGGGGCAGCTTTGGGGAGATTCCTTCAGCCTGTAGCAAAGGCCAGGCAGGGAATTCTGATATTTAATCACATTTCCAGAGCAGTTTGGGAACAAAAAAAAAGAACAGGACTTTGGACACCAGGACTGACCGTGTCGTGTCCACTCATCGGTGGCTTTAAAGCTTGGAGTGAGCGGCGGCTGGCCCTTGGGAATTCTGGGCTTGCCCTGCGTTTTCTGGCCTTCTTTCTTCTTTTTATCCAGCTTGTTTTTACTCGTCCGTGTTCGCAGGACATAAAGATCACCTTCCTCGTGGGGAGTGGGTACGCGGACACAGCGCCCCTTAAGTCTTGTCATGCCCGCCCCCCCTCCATCTCTTCCTCCAGGTCAGTCTCACTGCTTCCTGCTTTCTATCTTTTTTATATTTTGGTTCCTCATAAGAAACCATGGGATCTTTTAAGCTGTGTGTCCGATTGACCTCACTTAACCTTTTGATCTCAAGCTGCATTCATTTTCCTACAAATGACTCCAATTTATCCTTCTTTACGGCTGAGTGCTGCTTGGCTGTGTATGAGCACCACATTTTTTTAATTCATTCATCTGTTGATGGACGTATAGGCCACTTCCAAGATTTGAGTATTATGAGTCATGCTGCTATGAATCGTACACATCTAATAATGGACATTTCTCAGGAGAATAAGTAAAAGTGGCCACTAGTTACATACAGAAATGTTGGACATCACTGACCAGTAGAGAAATGCCAAAGAAAGCAGCTTTGAGATTCCCCCTTTCCCTAGAAAGGTTGGCCATCATCGAGAAATCAAATAGCCAATCCTGGTTAGGCTGTGGACAAGAAGGAACTCTTCTCCGATGCTGGTGGGAACATAAACTGGTGCAGCCGTGTGGCATCAACGTGGAGATTCCTCAAAACCTGAACTAGGAGTTGTGTTTGACCCAGCTATTCCCCTTCTAGCTATCATCCCCACAGAGTTAAAGGCATCATATCACAAGGATACATATTACGAGGATACATTCTTTCGGTGGAGCTGTTAGCCTAATTCCTTGTCCCTAGTTATTGCCGCGCAGCATTTGTGTGTCACCTACAAAACCCCTTTAAATTCTGCTTGGCGTGGTGAGCGGCTCCTTGCTGCTGCCTGGGCCCAGGATTTGTCTCTTTCCTCTGCCGCTGGCCCGGGTTGTCGTGCTGCCCTCCTTTCCTTTCTCTTCCGGTCTGAGGGCTTCCTCTGGTTGTTCAGAGCCGTGGCTCTGAAGATTTTACTGAAGGTGAAAAAGCCACTGGGAAGGCGGAGGCAGGAGGAGCAGAGGGGCAAGTACTGGCTGGTAAGGGATCCAGACCCTGTTTGAACTAACAGTAGAAGAGGGAAAAGGTATGGAGGTCCATACGGTCCAGTGGTAGAGCACTCGTCGGGAACACGCAGGGCCCGGGGCAGGACCGCAGGTAAGAGAGCAGAGACGCTGGGAAGCTTAGTTCTCATCCTGTGTTCCGAAGGCCATCTTTGTCCCCACAGGGAAAGTCCTTAAGTCTCATCTGCGGGGCGCTGTCCTGGCTCCGCGACTTTGAGAAAAGGAAACAGCAGGAAGAGGCGCGCACTCTCCTCGAACCTGGAGCCGGCCCCTTGCCCGAGGGCCAGCACCTGCACCCTGCAACCTCGTCTCCCTGCCAGGCGTCCTCCACTACCCCGCGGCCTGCGGGAGAGCCGGACTGGGTCACCCAGTTTGTGCAGAGGAAGGAGGAAAGGGACCTGGCAGAGCGAGTGAAGGTGAGGGCTGGCTAGCACGCTCAGGTCACAGCAGGCTCCGCGTCCGAGCTGAGGTCACTGTCCTCCAGCTCCCAGTGCCTGTGTGGCCTGCACTGAGGACGGCTGGGTCTGGGCCTCCGCGCAGTGGAGGAGTCTGGCCACCGTGTGGCCTGTGGGCCGGGAGGGGTGTGGACTTCCTGCCCTGGGCAGCGAAGCTGACTTCAGAGTTTAAGGGCCCAGAGGGAGCTGCTGGAGTGGAGGCGGTGCCTGCAGGAGTCTGCTCAGGGCTGGCTCTCCCCAGGAGGAGCAGATGAGGCGGAGGAAGCGAGAGGAGCGGCTGCAGCGCATCCGCCACAGTGCGCAGCTCAAGCACGCAGCCCGGTGCCGGGTGAGTGTCCTCCGTCCTGCCATTGTCGCACTGCCGGGGCTCTGGGTGGCCCGGCCTCCTCCCCTAGAGCTGGTAGCCGACAGACAAGGGCTGTCCTTGGTGACGGTGGGCTGAGGCGGTCAGAGACGGGGGCCCCAGGGCCGAGCCTGCTCCGTGTCCCTCTTGTGCAGAGGCAGGAAGAAGAGGAGACCGAGGCGCTCCTCCGCCTCAGCAGGGAGATGCTGGCCGCGGGGCCCGAGGCGGAGCAGCTGGAGCAGCTGGAGCCCGGCGAGGAGGAGCTGGTGCTGGCGGAGTATGCCAGCGACGAGGAGAGGAGGGCAGCCAGCGGGTGAGACGGCGCTGCGGCAGCACCCCGCGTCCTCCTGTGGCCACTCCTGGCTCCTGGAAGGCATCTTCCCTCCTGGAGGAGCCCCGGGCCGACCCACCTGCCCGGCTCTCGGCCCCGCCTGCTCAGCACGTGCCACGAGGCCCTGTGGTCGCGGGACCACCCAGGGCCTCCTTGTAATTCCCTCCAGAGCCCAGGCACGCCCCCTCTCCTGGGGCCTTAGTCAGATGCTGCCGCTCGGAGTCGCCTCTGCACAGACACGGTGACTCGTGTCAGGGAGTGTGGAGACACTTGCGGTGTCCCTCGGGGTACCTCGGTAGACCTATTTGCGGAGGGAAGACTGCTGTGTGTTCTGTCGCCAGGGTGGATGAGGACGAGGAAGACCTGGAGGAGGAACACGTCACAAAGGTGAGATGCCCAGGCCCGCGTCCTTCTGTGTGGGGCTGGCCTGCACATGCACACGGACGCACACATGCACCCACGAGTGCGTCACCTTTCTCCTGTCCCTGTGCTGACGTCGTAGGAGAGGCAGTGTCCATCTGGGCCGCCGCCTGCTGCTGGGGGAGATGTGTGGAAAGAGCCAGCTCCTCCACTCGGTCCCAGGAGGGGCGGGGTCCATGCCACACAGAGACTCAGCAGCGGGACACTGAGCCCTGTGCCACAGCTGGCCAGAGGCGGCCTGGCTGAAGGCGCAGGTGCACAGGGGGCTTCCCGTGGTGCCATCATATGTGGGTGTCACTGTCTTGCTTGGGGCTTAGGGACCCTTTCCCGTAGGCCACCCAGCCCCCACGTGCAGAGAGCCTTTGGGGCTGTGAGTGTCCCCGCTGTGACTTCCCCTCGTCTGCTCTGAGCAGATTTACTACTGCAGCCGGACGCACTCCCAGCTGGCCCAGTTTGTGCAGGAGGTGCGGAAGAGCCCCTTTGGCAAGGAGACCCGGCTGGTGTCCCTCGGCTCCCGGCAGGTGAGCAGGCAGGTGTGGTCCGGGCTGGTCTGGGCGGCCTGCGTGTATTGTGGCCCACACTCTGCCGCTTCCTCTCGGCCGGTAGAACCTCTGTGTGAACGAGGACGTGAGGAGCCTGGGTTCTGTGCAGCTGATCAATGACCGCTGCGTGGAGATGCAGAGAAGCCAGCACGGTAGGCCAGGGACCGGGCGTGGCCTGGCCGTTCCGGGGCTGCGGACATGGGTGTCACAGAAGGGCTGCGGCGGGCTTGCCCCAGAGGCTCTTAAACACAGCGGTGGCGAGGCAGGCCCGGTCCTCTCCGAGGAAGGAGGGTAGCTGAGTGTTGGGCTCTACGGGGCCCCGTCCCTGGCTGGTTAGTGGAGGACATAAAGAGGTCACCACCGCTGGGCATGGGCAGGTCCTGGAGCCCACCTGTGCGGAGGGCTCCGTGTCCCCAAGCCCTACCTCGGTCCTTGAGACACGTGTGGTCTTTCCTGTCTTTGCTCCTGGGCCGGGACCACCCACAGAGAGCAAGCGCGGAGCGGAGGAGGAGGAGAAGCCGAAAAGACGGCGGCAGGAGGCCCGGGCCGCCTGCTCCTTCTACAACTACGAGCAGATGCAGCTGCTCCGGGACGAGGTCCTGGTGGAGGTGAAGGACATGGAGCAGCTGGTGGCCCTTGGGAAGGAGGCCCGGGCCTGTCCCTATTACAGCAGCCGGCTCGCCATTCCCGCGGCCCAGGTGAGCACGGCTGGGTTAGCTCTGCCCACGAAGGGGTCCCGTTCCTCCTCCATCAGAGTGGTCAGGCTGGCGGTCGCACCGCGTACTCCTGATGGCCCGTGGCGTTGTCTCCTGGACCCAGAGTCGGTGGAGACCAGGGATCCTTGGAGGCTCCGGGCTGCAAAGCCGGCTGGCATTGCCGGGGACAGCGGATAGCAGCCAGGAAAAGATTCGTCTTAGGAGGCAGAGCAAGAAGTCACCAGGGGCCGGAGCTGAGTTCAGAAATGGGACTCCTGTGGGGGCCTTCAGGATGACTGTCCCCAGGTGTACGCCTGCCGCAGCATGGGACAGTGTTGGACGTGGGCAGCGGCGCCTGTGACAGGACAAGGCGTTGCTGTGCAGCTTAGAAGTGGTAGTCAGGCTCCAGCCCAGGGGCACGTTCGCCCAGTGTGTGCAAAGCCTCGGGTCCCCCGCACTGCGAAGAGACCAGAGGGACCTTCACATCGGGCGGGCAGGGTGGAAATATTTCCTTGCTGTTTCCTAGGTAGGAGCCACTTTTGGAAATAGGAAATCACTAGTGGAGAAGTGAGTGTAAATCAGGAAA
>PVIR01043677.1:0-11312 GCA_004026965.1 Petromus typicus
TGAACAAAAGTAGGTCTGGCCCTCAATAGTGAAAACAAGGGAGAGTAGGACAATAATAACTTAACACCAAGTAAGTATAGTTAGTCCTCTCTGCGTAAACCCAGGCCTAAGAAAAAGAAGCAGTCCCAGGTACCGTGAAGTGGTTGTGACAGGTAAAGGGAAATAAAGTCTGTAGTCTGAGAAACACAAGGTCAATTAATCTGATGTTGCTCACAGGAGAATGACAGCAACACAGCTGGCACATGAGCGTCCAAGTGTCTAAAAGTGTACAGGTCTTTTGAAATGTTTCTTTTACTGGTAGAAATGTAGCTGCCCCCCAGAGACGGTAAGATTCAGCTTTCAGAATCCAGGGACATCTCAGGAGCTACAGAGCCACATTTCATCTTTCCTTTGACAGCAACACAAGAGCCAGTAGTTTGCCTCATTCTCATTATACTTTACTGTAGGGCATGTTGGTGCACACCTGTAATTCTAGCACTCAGAAGACTGAGCCATAGGATTTCTATGAGTTTGAGGTGATCCTGAACTATAGTGCAAGGCCAGCTTAGAGTACATAGTGAGACCCTGTGTCAAAAAAAAAAAAAAATCATTATACTTTATTGGTTAAGCTGTGCTACCTATGTTGCTATGTAAGCATGCTTTCACTGGGAGCATATGACCTGATCTCAGTAGAATGGGGCAGAAAACATGGGCTGGTCTTTTGCCTGTGCTTTCAAGCTTACGGCCTGTGTGCTTCAATGAGAATTACACAGTAACTTCTTGTGAAGCAAAAATATGACATGTTTAACATGCTCCTAAGAGCTCCTTGGTTTTAGTTATAGGTTTAGCACTCTAAGCAAAATTTGACATTCTGAATTAAGATTGCCTCATTTTCCGTCTTCTTTGGTTAAAAATATTTGCCAAAACTTACAGTCTTCTTCTCAGTAAAAATTTTAGCAAGTTTCCTGTTGCTGACTCTAAATATGTCCATCTCTGAGTCTAAAGCTTTCTCCTTACTAGGTGGGAAGCAACTCTGTGCTGTACTTGTTTGAATGGGAAAAAAAATGGGTTCTCAGATTTAGGCCCCTTTTATTTGGCCACTTTTTTTTTTATTGTGAAATAGGTAAATTTTTTATACATACCATGATCACATTCAACATTGACAATTTGTACCAGTATATGACACAATTTGATTCACATTTTTTCCCATTCCCCTATCCACCCTATGACCCCCTCGGCCCCCTATATACATAAGCTTTATTTCCTTTTTATTTGGCCACTTCTTGCATACTTGTATGTTATATCATGTCTTTGGTGTTTCCTTGTGTTCCATCAAAACTGCTTCCCTTATTGCCCATTTTATTGCCATTTGAAAGAGGTAGAGGGTGATTCAAAATCCTTAAATGACTTCACTTTCCTAGAGCTTCTCAAGTGAACTACTTTACATCTAAGCAATGAGGTTGCAAAGTTGTATAACTAGAACAGTTTTACAGAAGCTCCTTATTTGTTGAATGTCATCCCAAGGCTTCTTTGCTTCATGCCTCCTATTACCTATAATGGAGAAAAACATTGAGCACTGTTCCCCTATGCCAACAGAAGGCTTTCCCAGAAGTCTTAAGGGTCTCCAAGAAAATTAACCCTTTGTCCTTCCCAGTATAGTCCCTGCTCCATTTGCACTAAAGGTTTCTTGGAGATTTCTTACCCATTTGCACTAAAACCTTTATTTGTGGGCTACTGATAAAGTATCAGAAAGATGGTCAAATCTAAGAGTTTGTATTTGGGTATTCTTCTTATTTCAGTATTCACTAATAATTCAGAAACCAGTTGGACCATTTGACCTTGGAGTCTTTGACTCCAAGCTTATCTCTTAAGACTTTTGATAATAGAAATTCTTGTTAATTGTCTGGACCTTTTCATTAGAGAAGCTTTTTTTTAAACTAGCTTGGAGCCAGACTAGAGAATTTGATTCCTGTCAACGTTTGTTTTCACTTTTTTCTCCTCCCCTCCCCCAGGGCTACCAAGAAAAGAACAAATTTATTGCTGCACAAGGTAAAGTACAACAACTTTATTCTTGGTCTTAACCGTGATCCCATAGTATATTTGAGGGGTTTTTTTCTCCCCAGATACTAAAAGGATTGATGAGAATGCAGTAGCTTTTTTGTAGTTTTATTATTACTTGGAAGAAGTGTATTTCTTCTTACAGGCTTACATCTAAGAGCGTTCATATGGTTAGCTTAGTGTCCTGTGGTTCTTGAAAATAAGTCTTCTTGGATATGTGTATTTAAAAGACTGGATAAGGCTGTATGCACACACAATACAGTATATAAGACCCTCCCTGCTTGGGGCCAATTAATCATGGGCTCTGCCCACACTGCTCAAGAGTTTGAGTTTGGAGTCAGTCTCCACAGAGAACCAGCCACCTCAGAGATAATAGGCTGGTTCTTTTCCCCAGCTCTTAGGCCTGTGCTCCAGATATTCATAGATAAGTATTTTAAGAACCCTTAGATCAGAATCCAGTCCTATTATCCTGTACATGTTCTACCTATATTTTCCCAGCCTGTCCTTCTAAATGAGGCCTTCACTCTTGGGATCCTAGCAAAAAATATTTTGATGTTTGCATTTTTAAAAACTTGAAGGGCTGAGGATGTAGTTCAGTGGTAGGACACTTACCAAGGCTCTGGGTTTGATCTCAGCATTGGCAAAAAAAAAAAAAAAAATCAGGGTCAGGGATCAGTTTTAAAAAGAAAAGCAGTTGATGTTATTGAGGTCTACCAAGCTGATTTATTCAGCCATTCAACAAATACTTAACTGACCATGTATAACACTGGACAGACACTGGACTAAATGATAGTGATATGCAGACAAATAAGGTGTAGTGTCTGTCTTTTTGGAGTCTTTCAATGTTGGAAGAAAGTTTATAGCAAATAAACGTTAACATCAGTATTGATAAGTGACTATGCAACTATGCTGTTTATTATGATAGCTACATTTGGCTATTCAAAATTAAAGTTTTAGGGTTGTGCATGTACCTTGGTGGCAGAGGGAAGATTTCATATATGTGTAAGTCCCTGGGTTTGATCTCTTACACCTCAAAGAATTTAAAAATTGAATTTTAATAGATTAAAATTTTAAATTTAGTTCCTTTAATCATAATAGTCACTTTTTTCTTTTTCTTTTTCTTTTTTTTTTTTTTGACACAGGGTCTCGCTTTGTGGTTCAGGCTGGCCCTGAGCTCAGCCTCAAACTCACATCACAGCAATCCTCCTGCCTCTGCCTCCTGAGTGCTGGGATTACAGGCGTGAGCCACCACGCCCAGTATTGTATGTGGTTAGCAGGGATCGAACCCAGGCTCTTGCACTTGTAAGACAGGCGCCGGAACCACTGAGCTAACTCCCCAGCCCAATAGTCACATTTTAAGGCTCAGGAGGCACACATTAGAGATTAATGGCCTGGCCATTGCCTAAGTAGGCCCTTCTTTCCTGCTCTGGGTCACCTGTCAGTTCAGCTTCAACCTCCAAGGCCCCGCTCAGGTATCAATTTCCACTTGCGTTGTTGGCCCTAAAATATTCCTAGAATTAAGGTTACCTGTGACCTCCTGATCTTCCTCAGACTCCTGTCCTCTGGAACCTCCTCACAGTTCTTAAAAATATTCTCTCTCACTATTTGGTTCTCTTGACTTTTTTCTCACTTTTCTAATTGTTTTTCTGTCTTTTGTTCCTCTTTCTACTCATTACACATAGTTTAATTTCTCCTCTTATTTGTGGATAGCCATTTGGTTGAAATTCCATCTCTGCCTTTCCTGGTCCCATTTGTATTTTCTTGGTTTCCTTCCCAGGCTGCTATTCTTTCTATACTTGATAATGCGGAGGATCCCCAGGATTTTTTTAAATATGTTGCCCAGATTACTCTTGAACTCAAGCTCTCAAGCTCTCCACCCACTTCAGTCTCTTGAACAGTTGGGATTACTATTCAATGAAAGCATGCACCACCATACCCTTGCTAAGCCCCAGAATCCTTGGTTTAATCTCTCTGTTCTTCCCCTCTATGTTCTCTTTGAGGGGCCTCTCTTGAGTTCCTCAGCCACATTTTTTGTGCATCCTTGCATGGATACCCCCAAGACTGTTTAGAACCAGTGTCAGAGATTAAAATATGTTTTGTTCAACTCCAGAACTGGGTTTTGTCCTTTGTTCTTTGTTTGTCACAGTGACTGAAATATAACCTATGTAGCCAGCAGGTTGGATTCAGGATTGTCCAGGTATCTTACTGTGTCCCATCTATCTGGATTTGTTCATGTCCATACCTGGAATCCCAATTACTTAGACAGGTGAAACAGGAGGATCCCAAGTTCAAGGCCAGCCTGGAAAACTTAGGGTCTCACTAAGTTTAAAATTTCTTTTTTTTTTTTTTTTTTAAATTTTTAAAACATCTTTGCAGGGCTAGAAATCAAACCTATGGTCTCTCACATTAGGCAAACACTCTACTACTGAGTGCTTTATCCTCAGCCCCCTCTGTTTCTTTAAATACTTGTACCCCCACATGTCTATTCCAGCCCCATCTTTCACCATTCCCTTTAGCCTAGACAGTAGCTTGCATGAAATCCATACAGGCCTGGGCCTCTCCTGCTTCCTTGCAGCCCCTGAGTTCCTCTGACTGGCATTTTTCTTCCCACTTTCCAAACTTACATTCACCTGTCTGCCTTGAGGTATGGTTCAGATATCACCTCCCTGGTACATTGTCCTGACTTGGCCCAGTAGTAAATTACTTCCCCTCTGAAAATATTTTGGAGCATGTCTGCTTTTATTTGATTGCTCCCTTCTTTATCTTTTAATGTAGAATATTTCATGAATTTGCATGTCATGCAGAGCTCTGAAGTGTTCCAGTTTTAGTATAAGTGCTGCTAAAGCCAGTGTTGTGTTTTTTCTTTTTAAGACTATTTTGTGTTTGACAGGGAGTATAGCTTCTAAAAGAGTACATGCAAGGCCCTTAGCCAATCCTCAACGTGGAAAAAAGGAAATAAAGGAAAGGAGGAAAGTAGGAGGAGCATTTTGTTTTAATTTTTACCAAAAGGAATGCTTTGAGGAAGTGTGCACCACTTACACTTTCTAATAGTTCTTTTACCAATACCTTGGGAATTCTATTAATCTCTTTGTTGTTAGTCCATTAGTCCATTTTTGTTTAGAATCTTTGCTGCCTCATTTTTGTTGAGAATCTTCTGGTGGCTTCCTTACAAAGGCTGTGTGGCTGGGCATAGTGGCACACATCTGTAATCCCAGCTCTTGGGAGGCTAAAGCAGGAAGTTGTCTCAAGTTTGGGCTAGCCTGGGCTCGTAATGAGTTCAAGGCCAACCTGAACTGTATAGCGAGACCCTGTCTCACAAAAAAACAAAAAGAAAAGGCTTTGTGGAAGGTAAAATTTTGTATTCCAGCTAAGAAGTCACTCAGCCTTTCTGAGGTTTAGGACACCCACCTCAGCGTGATAGGAAGTAATAAATGACATATCACACACCTAATTTATTGTCTGATCTATAATATAATACTTGTCAAACAGTCAAGATCACTATTCCTTGACTGTAATATCCTTGGAGATACCATGTTATATTTTGACAACCCCGTGCCCCTTGTCCTAGTGAAGTGTCTGGCACATACATGGTGACCACAGGCCGCGGGTTCCAAAGGTTTAGACAGGTTTGCCTCTACCACCTGACGTGGGGTCCTGTGGATTGCAGAATTTACAAGCAAAATGGCTTCAGACTTGACCTTACTGAGAGGATAGGGATGGAGAGTCATTTAATTAGTAGGTGAATAATAAGATTTAAATAGTAGGATTGAGAATCATTTAATTAATAGGTGAATAGATGGACAGATGAAGTATATGTTTACCTTTTCATTTCCAAAAGTTAAGACTGGGTGTTCCCTATTTCCTAGCATCTTTTTTCCCCATAGAGTGTGTTCTCATCTTTGCTGTTGGCTACTTTAGGACCAAAAGAAGAAACAGTCAATGATTTCTGGAGGATGATCTGGGAACAAAACACAGCCACCATCGTCATGGTGACCAACCTGAAGGAAAGAAAGGAGGTGAGTGGAGGTTAGATAGGACGGTGCCTAAGTACAGATGCAGAGAGGCTGTCTGTGCAGCTGTGACTCTGAGCCTGGCAGTCTCACTTGTGTGGCTGCTGTGCCAACAGCTCAAGGCTGTTGTACCTGCCAGGTTTTTCTGTGGTCTGAAAGCCTCCAGTGAACTTCAGCAAATGCCCAGGGCACATTTCTAGGCCTGTTAAGTCAAATATCTTGCTCTTCTTTCACAAAGACTTGGACTGAAGACTTGGGCCATTAGCTAAGGAGAAGCTACAGGGAAGCTTTTCTCAGCTGGTAACTCTAGTCCTTCCTTCTCCTGGTTTTTTGGCCCACCTTCTGAGGCCTTTCGTGTATCCTGAGGTTGGCAGAAGAACCTGTATGAACCTAGACCCTGAAGGAATGCAAGAGAATCTAAGGCTTTGACCTGGTCTTGCTGGTAGCCTTCTGGCTATTGCTTTTCCTTTTGTGGCTGTCCATTATGTTACTGACCTGCCACTTCATTATTGGACCACAGCAAATGTCATTCCTGGGTGTTGCAGTAAGCCCCAGTGAGAAATCCACATTAGAGACAGTTTCTCAGAGAGGGCCCTTAAGTCTTCTTGATCGCTATCCTGAGGTTATGGATGTACTGATGAATAATTCCATGATGTCTAGGAGGGATAGTTTCTCCTAAGGGCTTGGCTTCAAGTTAGTTTCTCCCAACCAGACCTCTGGCCCTTCCCTCAGAAGTGATCCAAGGCTTACTAGTGGGAAAGGGCTTTAGGCTTTTCATTTATAGTCTGCAGCAGTCCATCCTGGGTGGCCCCCTTAGAGCAGGCCACTGGGGTCCTGTGGATTGCAGATTTTACATGTAAAATGGCTTCAGACTTGGCCTTACTGAGAGGATAGGGATGGAAAAGATGGAGAAGTATGAGGTTGAGGCCATAAATAAATAAAACAATTGTAGGAGCTGACGAATTTGATTAAAGGAAGTTAGAAACAGTCTCCAGCTGACTGAGGTGAGAGAAGAAATCATAGGGCTTTCTGAAGACTCTAGTGTATGTTCTTTGTGGCCTCCTCTTTAAAGCCTTTTATATCTTCCAGGGAAATCTGAGGTAAGGGAATGTGTATCTTGTGTTTTTTTTTTTTTCCAGTGTAAATGTGCCCAGTACTGGCCAGACCAAGGCTGCTGGACCTACGGGAATATCCGTGTGTCCGTAGAGGATGTGACTGTCTTGGTGGACTACACAGTACGAAAGTTCTGTATTCAGCAGGTACTGTCTCCTCCTTTCTTTCTGGGTTCTTGTTTAGCATCTGCAGACCACCAAGAGAATAGGAATGCTGGGTCCCCCCCACTCGTACTCAGCGTACTCAGGAACTGCTGAGTGTGTGGTGTGTTTGGATTCTGAAACCCGAAATCTGGCCTCCAGGGAACTTCCTTACCAAAGATTAAGGGAAGGGTGTTTTGTGACCAGGAGGAAAAGTTGAGGTGGAATGTGATCACAAGTGCCAGACATGGCGCGGAAACATCAGGAGGTGATAGTCTCCTAGGAGCTTAACTCACGTTTTCTTCCCTACTCCAAAGGCTGCTGACATCAAAGGTATGAAGATCTGTCCTGGGCCCTCCAGAGCAACCCTGGGGGCCTCAGCAAGGTATATTTTGCTAAGGGACATATGGTGCGTGGAAGGAGACTTAACAAGAGTCAGGAGCCCACATTTTAGTTCTTACTTGCCATTCATAAATGTTAAGTCTTAACCAGTTCATTTAAGCTCTGAGTTTCACCTTCCACATCCATAGGCCAGGAATAATAATAACACCCCTGCCTAACTCAGGGGTTTACTGGAAAGATTCTCTCTCCATGATCCAGACTCCTTTGGATATATGCACTGTCATTTTCCCATTGTTATTTATAGTCACTGCTATGTACCCCACCCCATGTGGTGCTGCCCAGCCATGAGTATCAGAGCCAACACGTGGAATCTCCTTACTTCGCAGGTGGGTGACATGACCAACAGAAAACCACAGCGCCTCATCACTCAGTTCCACTTTACCAGCTGGCCAGATTTTGGGGTACCATTCACCCCAATTGGGATGCTCAAGTTCCTCAAGAAGGTGAAAGCCTGTAACCCTCAGTATGCAGGGGCCATCGTAGTTCACTGCAGGTCAGTATGGCTGCCCCTTGGCTCCCCATATCCTTCTCATTGGGCAGAACAGGGGACTAGCACAGAGACCCTGGCTAAGGAGGCTGGCCCTGAACAGATGAGCAGTAAGGGCCTCATGCAGCAGCCAGACAGATTCCTCAAGTTCTGTTACCGGATAGAAAATATCACTTGAGGAAAGAGGGATGCAAAGGCAGTCTTACAACGTTGGGAGTTAGGAGATCCTTGTGCCACTCAGGCAGTTGAGACCCATGGTACCCAGGCATACATAAAGTCTTCAGATCCTTCTATTATCTTGTTATTGTTTTGTTTTGCAGTTCTAGGAATTGAAGCCAGGGGCTTCCCACTGAGCTATATTCCCAGCCCATTTTTATTCCGATACAGAGTCTTGCTAAACTGCCTGGGCTGGCTTCAAACTTGTCATCGTCCTTCTTCCTTTACTACTGAGAGTGGAAATTTCAGCCACTAGGGCTGGATTTTTCTTTCTTTTTTTATGATGCCTTCTTGTATGTAGCCCAGGCTGGCCTCAAATTTGGATCTTCCTGCCTCAGCCTCCCATCACACTTGGCTGCCTTCAAACACTTCTAAGTGTCAAAGGATGCAGCCGTGATAGCTAGAGGTCAGTTCAGGACACAGCAAAGTTGGTTCCAGAGGAGTCCCAGCTCTACCCTGTTCATAAATAGTATTTAGAGACCTGAAGAAAGAAATGCCAACCTGTGCCACCCAATCCTGCAAGGCACCCTGCCACCAGTAAACCCCTGCTCTTTGGCTACAGTGCAGGTGTCGGGCGCACAGGTACCTTTGTCGTCATCGATGCCATGCTGGACATGATGCACACAGAACGGAAAGTGGACGTGTATGGCTTTGTGAGTCGCATCCGTGCCCAGCGCTGCCAGATGGTGCAGACAGATGTGAGTGATCTGGGGTGAGGCTCAAGATGAGACTCCAGGGCCAACACTGTCCCTGTTCAGACCTACTCAGTCTCCTGGGTTATTGTAAATGATCCAGTGCAATGAGGGAACCTCACAAACTGTATACTCCAAGAAATAGCACAGAGGGGATTATGGCTTTGGGCCTGGGCAATTTTTACTGAAGCTTAAGGAAGGCAGACATCCATGAGGAAAGTAAACATACCAGTACCCAGGATCATGAGGCAGTGGCCATGTCCAACGACAGCAATGAGATGGGCTTTGTGGTCAGTACACAAAGTTAGGGAGCTGGCTGCAGCCTTGGGCTTGTAGACTGTCATAGGCTCAGTCCAGTTTCTTATAGCCCATAAGACTGCCAAATCTGCCCTATCAGAGTGAGTGGAAGCTGTGTATGTCCTTCTCTCATTGCTTCCATCACCCCCGAGCAGACTGGGACCCTACTTCCCAAGTTAAGCACCTGCAGAGGGACTCGTGCACTGCAAGTCCTGCTTCATGGAGTTGGGACAAGAAGAGCGACTTGTTTTATTCTGCTAGGGTTAAAGAAGTGGACTGGAGTGAAGTGAGGGTGGGCGGGGTGATCTGGCTCCACAAGGACTGCATTGTGTGTACTGAGGATTTGTAACATCTGCATTTCAGATGCAGTATGTCTTCATATACCAAGCCCTTCTGGAGCATTATCTCTATGGGGATACAGAACTGGAAGTGACCTCCCTAGAAACCCACTTGCAGAAAATTTATAACAAAATCCCAGGGACCAGCAACAATGGACTAGAGGAGGAATTTAAGGTGAGTTGGAGCTGGACAACTAACTCTAGATTGAAGGATCTGCACAATCTGGATAATGCTTGTCTCCTTGTACATTTACCAGTACATGCTGAGTCCCCCACTGAAGCACACCATCATCAGGTGGCCTTTTACCATATTCTCTCCTTGTCCACCCATCCTGCACATTAGGGTGTACCAAATAATGGTATCTTTTAAAGTTCCCCCGCCTTCCCAAGTGATTATAATGTTAGTAAGAGCAAATTTCCTCTGTGAGAACCAGCTTATAAATATTTCAGACTTTGTAGATCATTGCAGTCTCTGTCCCGGCTTTTAATACTGCCACTCAGCACAGAAGCAGCCATAGAAAACACAAACAAGTAGATAGTACTATTTCAGGAAAACTACTACAGACAGCAGTCTGGGTATGGCCTGTGGACCTCAGATGCTGACCTCTGCTGTATGCCACTAGATAGTAGTTCTCAGTACACACAGTAGGCCTGTGTGTTGCCTAGTGGAAGGTGCATATTTACTACACATGATGCCCTGAGTTTAGTCTCAACACCAAAAAATAGCCCAAAATCAAGACTTAATGTGCTGTCATTAAAAAGTGCTCCCCGGAACAAGAGATTATGAGGTGGGATGAGAAGGACCACTTTTCTTTTTTTGAGGGGGGTGGGGTTGGGGGCTTTCTTTGTTTGTTTGTTTTTTGAGACAGGTTCCAGCTTTGTAGTTCAGGCTGGCCCTGAGCTCACTATGTAGCCCAGGTGAATCTCTAACTCACAGCAGTCTTCCTGCCTCTGCCTCCTGAGTACTGAGATCATAGATGTGAACCGTCACACCTAGCACTTGTGGTATGTGGTACTGATGGGCTTGCTAATAGGCATGAGTCACCATGCCTGGCATTTTTGTATGTGGTTACCAGGGATTGAACCTGGGCCAGGTACCACTGGGACCAAATCCTCGGCACAGAACCACTTTTCTTAAAACACTAAGCAAAGAAAAGAAGCAATTTGCTTCCAATGCTACAGTGTATACACAAATTTCCCAGGATTCTGCTAGAGTGCAGGTTCTGATTCAGGAGTCTGGGTCAAGGCCTTAGATTCTGCATCTCTCAACAAGACAAAGCCGGTAATGCTAATGTATGGGCTATATTTTGAGATGCAAAGATTAAGAAGGAACCTCAGGGGCCGGGGAGTTAGCTCAGTGGTTCCGGCGCCTGTCTCGCAAGCGCAAGGACCCGGGTTCGATTCCCTGGTAACCACACAACAATACTGGGTGTGGAGACCCACACCCAGCAGCAACCAGTACCACATACCACAGTGCCGGGCGTGGTGGCTCACGCCTGTAATCCCAGCACTCGGGAGGCAGAGGCAGGAGGATTGTGATGTGAGTTTGAGGCTGAGCTCAGGGCCAGCCTGAACCACAA
>PVIR01043678.1:0-11694 GCA_004026965.1 Petromus typicus
AGGCACCCGAACCACTGAGCTAACTCCCCGGCCCCTGATTCCTTTTCTTGATGACTTTACATAATTCACTTTACAATACCATCCTAACATGTGAGACGTGACATTATACGCAACATAAACACATTTTATGTTGGTGCTCTAGGATTGAAAACTAGATTCCTTATACCAAGGAAACATAAACGGGACAGGGCCTTAGGAGGATTCTAAAGGGATCTTCTGGCCACAGAAAGAAGCTTTCCTTTGGCCCAGAGATCCTCTTGGGCCTGACTTACTACAGCTAGGAATATGGGTTTGTTACCTCCGAAAGCTGTTTTCTTTCTAGTCAATCTTTTCCGGTTAAGAGAACTGTCCTCTCTTGGAGCTCTGATCCGTTTCCCTGTAATTTCTGCTAATGTGTCCTGGGTACTTTGTCAATGAAATAATTCAAAACGAATGAACTATTTCTTTGTCTCAGATTCCATCGTGTAGTCTCACGTTTATTATGCCCTTTCAATCCATTCTACATTTCTACTGTGCAGCAGGTCAATTCATTCTCCCTGGGGTATACACCATGAGATTATTCTTGTTTATGTTTTCTGGACTTTCAGCTTTCCTTTTCAAACAGGCACCGCTCCCCGCTACATCCCTTACTTTAATGACTCTAAAATCATGGTGCCCAACTGGACCACGGACACAGCAGAAGTTCTCTGAGGTGTTTTCTGCACCATGTGGTCCTTCTCTGGCTCATCACTCACGGGAAGCTCATCCGTCATGTGGAATGTTTACTCCTGGACTCTGACATCCTGTAACTGTCGCTTTAAAGACAAATGCTAGACTTCACTTTTACCAAACTTAATCAGATCAGTCCTTAATCAGATTCACCCACTTAGACTGTCTGTAATAATATTTTTGAAACACAAATCTGTTATCTAAACATGTTAACTGCTCCTATGAGCATTTCATCTATAGATTTTCAAGAAGAGATCAAGGGAAAACTTCGGACAAAGCTTGTCCACAGACAGTAATATGTAGCTTTTCTCCTGATGTATTTAAGTCATCAACTTGTTCCTGACCAACTTGGTATTTGTTGCTCTCCTAAGCTCCAGAACTTCCTCTGAAGGAAGACAAGGTCAGCGTTCACATTGGCTGTTGTTTACTGCATCTCCAAATGAAAAACTTCTTAGTGATCGTTAGTAGCACAAAAATTCCAAAGTGTAAACATCTGCAATTCGTTCCCGTCCCATACTTTTGGCTAAAGATGAAAGGATTTGTTTCTTTGTTATATTACATGCGTTCATTAAGAAAAGCTTCCCATGTACAGGTTCAGCGCTGCACAGATGCACAATACTCTGAGATATATAAATTTTAACTACATCCATTCCAGATGAGAAGAGTTGCTTGCTGGCATCTTTTGAAACAAAACATGCAAATGTTGGGAGCTTATATAAACAATTTACTGTTCCTGTGTATCAACATCTAAGTAATTACTTTATTTAGCAACGCCTCATAAAAGTAACCATCAAATATGACTTTTAAAAACAAGTCAAATATATATCAGTAAACTCCCAAACTGTCTCTTGGGTGCATAGGAATTTCATATAGGAAAGAGAAATTATACGGGGTAGTTTTTTCACTTATAACTTAATAAAGATACATCTGGTTATTGTCAAACTTATATTTAGAAAAATCTCTTAAAGAAAGGCACAAAACTGCCATCGATTCATCAGAATTTTATTTCTGACATGCAAATGTGGCAAGGTAAAATTGACAAGATAAAGACAAATATATGAGTTGTAATAAGGAAACGTGGACAAATTTTTGATGTTCAAAAACAGTTCATAATGTAAGACGTTCTGTAAAATGGGTATAAGAAAACACATCAATTTCAAGGCACAGAAATATGCTGACAGTGGCTGGAAACTGCTATTTGTTTATTATGTGGAAAGTGCTCTATTAGGAATAAAAATGCATTTCCTACGGCTCCTAAGAGTCAGCTCACATCTCATTATTCAGCAGAGTAAAGATATGGTGTTGTCTTTTTTTTTTTTTTTCAAAAAATAAAGTAAGGAAAGGAAAATTCAGAACTACAAAAGATGCTCCCGATTTTGTATTATTAGTAGCAGTGCATCCATTCCACAGATACTGAGTACTGTGCAGGAGCGAGACTGTTACATCTACGTCATTTCGATCACTAGGACCTTGTCTCTTTGTAAACAGTTACCAACCCCAATACAATCCGCTGGGGGGGGGTGGTCTTTCTAATCTGCCCCCCCCCCACACTTCTGTTTTTATGTTCTCATCAGAATAAAGAGCAGCTAGCTGGTCGTGGGAATAAGATGATCTTTTTTCTTGGGGCCAAGCTTCCTCGGGTTCTGAAATCAAGTGCTGCGGGTTCCATTCCAAGCTAGGAATTCTCCCTTCTCTCCGCGCAGGAGCCGGCAGAGGGTGATGGAATAAACCCCTCGGACGCCGCGCCCGTCTGAAATCAACAGGTATCCTGCGGCGGCACCAGCCCCGGGTGGGCTGCAGGTCACTTGCTGCGAAGTAGCGAGTCAAGGAGCCCTGGATCGGTCCCCGGGGCGCGGGCCACGCTGGGCGCCGGCGTCCACCCCCACCTCTGCGAGCCCCAATTCGCCCCGCGGGGACCCAGTGGCCCCCGGAGGGGCCTCTCGGAGGCTGGGCGCTCAAGCACTTGAAACGGAGCTGCAGGGAGTCGTCCCGGAGGCCACCTGCACACGTGCGTGACACTCACCTGTCGCGCTCCAGGCCGGGAGCGCTGCGGTCCTCGGCGAGTTCGCCAGGCGCCCCCGGGCCGCGAACCTCCTCCCCCGGCGGCAGCGCGCGCCTGCGATCGCGGGTGGCAGCCGCAGCCACGGCCCGCGCGGTGGCCGGGGTCCGCTCCCCAGCGCCGGCCGGCCCCGCGGCGACAGACTGCGGCAGGACTGGGCTCAGCCGGTCCGCCCGGCCCCCGCGCGCCGCAGCCCGGACGCTGCGGTGAGGCGCTCTGGCGCCCCCTACCGGCCAGGGGGGGCTCCGCGGGCAGCGAGCCCGGAACGCCAGCCTTCCGCGCGGCGCCGGCTCTGGCTTTTCTTTTGCTCAATTCCCAGCCTCCGGGCTCTGGCAGAAAACCGACTTTGCTTGATTAAAACCTTGCGTATGAACGCATCACTACGTTGTGTTTTTTATTCCCGACTTCAAAGGTTCCTCGTAACATCCCTTGGAAATACATTTAATTATCCCCCGTGACCCAAGAGGAAACGGCAGATATGAAAAAGAAAACAAACAAACAACTAGTCCAAGGCTTGTACGTGGTTAGAAGAAAACCCAGGCTGGAATGCAAGCTGAGAGAGGCCTAGAAAGACTTAGATACTGCATTCAACTGAAATTCACGTTTGTGTATTTGAGAGAGCCCCACAAGGTTCACGCACCACTCGCCAGCATTTGTGAGCTTTACCTGGAGGACGCAGCACCGCACTCCCTGCCTAACAAAGACACTTAACACAGTTACCTGCCCTGCAGGTGAGCGCTGGCGTTATCATCGCTAGCCCCTGCCAGATGAGAAAGTGCATCTTAGAGAGATTCTACGATTTCTCAAAGAGAGTGAAATTTAGCAGCAAAGAAACAGGAAACGCTCTTGGATATTTTTTTTTTTTTTTTAGGGGAGGAGTTTACATTTCAAGTCTGGGCCTTCTTACTGAGACGCCACGCCCTTCCACATGAGCCGCCAGGGCCAGGGCTAAGTGACCTCCAGAGAGTGTCACTGACGGGAAGGAGAGCCCGGAGGCCTTTCCCGGCTGGCTGCGCTGAGTGGGAAGCCACGGCAGCCACCAGCTGTGGCCTGGGGTAGGGGTTCCAGCCAAGTAGCCCCCAAGAACACCGCTGGATCACGTGCCCCTTCCGTGTCTTCCAGCACTTGTGACCGACCTGTCACTGCGTTCTTGTTTCTCAGACTTCTCCGTTATACCAGTCAACTCTCGAGTTAGAACTGGCCTGACATACGAACAACTTGGGTTATGACCTGAATTTTAGTTTTAACTTACGACCAAAGTCTCGAGTCTACTGTTGGTGCTTGCAGATGGTCTAAGATACAGATTTGGCTCTGAAAGAGTTCTGCAAGGAACATGACAACATCCTTTGCTGTTTGTGGTTCATTGAGAAGTCCTGGGCTGATGTCTCTCAAGGACACTTCGATCTGCCTGGACACAGGAGAGAGACTTTGAAGGCCGTGTACAGGAGCCGAGCCTTCAACCGAGACTTGAGTTACAGCCAGCCCTCAGGAAGGACTAAGTTCGGAAGTCAAGGGTCCACTGTACCTCGACCGTCCAGAAGCTAGAAACATCCCATTTGTATCTCCATAGCCTCAGCGTCTACTTTTATGCTTGGTAAATAGTTATTTGAAAAAAATAGCAGTGAAACGAATGAAGAGGAAAGATAGGACAAGGGGTGACCGGACACATTTTATTTGCTAACATGCTGAATCTGGGACGATAAAAAATTAAACAGAAGGGTCTGAATTTCAAGAACAAGATGGAGATATCAGCATTTCAGGACACAAAAGATATCTGAAGCCTAGCATGGTAGAAAAATTACCTAAATAGTTGGTACTGAATTTTATAGACTTCTAAATAACATCGAATTTTGTGGCACTAACGTGCAAATTTCCCATTTACTTTCTTCCCTCCTCCATCAAACCTTGTATTCAGGGTAAGATTTAATAAAGTACCTATGAGTGTATGACATGTATATATGCATTATGTATAATATCACTGTATCTATAAATTTAAATATCATATATTATATCTGTGTACACAGATAATTTACAAAATACAGAGTATGTGTCTATATACTACATAGAATATATCTATATTCTTAGTATACTTATATACTGTGCCTTAAGTTGGAATTCCCATTGTATTAAACAGCTATTATTGAAGAGTGTCTAACAGGTGCACCTTCCATAAGAAACAGTTCTTAGGGGTCTTGTCTATGGAAGCTGTTTATCTCTCCTTTTCTGGTTAGCTCATCTGAGAGGAAGACTATCTCTGCTCTCTCAGGGAGCCCTGCCATGCACTGTTGTAATGCTTGATGAGCTCAGATAAGAGGTGTGGACATACTCATGGGAGGCTGACACTTGTTGTATTATATCTTCCAAATGCATCGTGTATTCGATGGAACTCTTCCTTTGCCGCAAAAGTAGCACAAGGGTCCTCTCTTCCTTGTGCTACCTTCTTCACAGCTCCATAATATGCACAAAGGATATTTTGTATTTCCTATTCCATAATATATGCCTCTTTGATAAAATTCTTCTGGGGAGAGGTTGGACCACACTCCAAGGATTCAGGCTTCTGATAAAACTTCTAACACAAAACTAGTAGATGAGGATCCAAAGCATATTAAAAACTAGAATTGTGGGCCGGGGATTTAGCTCAGTGGTTCTGGCGCCTGTCTTGCAAGCGCAAGGACCGGGGTTCGATCCCCGGTAACCATATACCATACTGGGCGTGGAGACTCACGCCCAGCAGCAACCAGTACCACCTACCACAGTGCCGGGCATGGTGGCTCACGCCTGTCATCCCAGCACTCGGGAGGCAGAGGCAGGAGGATTGCTGTGATGTGAGTTTGAGGCTGAGCTCAGGGCCAGCCTGAACCACAAAGTGAGACCCTGTCTCAAAAAACCAAAAAAAACAAAAAAAAAACAAAACTAGAATTGTGAATCTGTGTGTCTGTGCATATGGATAGCTGTTACTCATAATCATTGTACATAATTTAAACAGTAGAATAAAGGCAAAGAACTAGAAAATTGCCTTCAAAATCACACAGTACAGAAATAACCATCCTCATGATACATGATAACATTGCATCTCCGGTATCACAAAACAGAGACATATTAGTAGACACATGAAATATACAGATAGGCTAAGTATTGTTATATTTCAAAGGTCATTTTTAATTTACAATATACTTAAGCAGAGGATAAAGAAATCAAAGTGACTCTTAAAGAAAATAGAAGAACTTTAGATGTTTACTCACTTTATGAGATATTTTACCCCAAAGGTTCCTCTAAGGTCAAAATTATTACATAAAACCAGATCTGAATTCATTACACTTAAACACATTTGCTTTCTTCAATATTAAATGAATTCTTTCTGTGTGAAACAATAATAAATGAACAGTCTGGTGATACCTCTATGTTTCCTTCCCACCTCTGTATTTTTACTTAAGTATTATTTGCTCATTGTCAAGATTTAGAACATTTGCATTTTCCTGGTAATTTTTATTCCCAAAATAAATTTAGTTCCATATTTAAATGGAAGAAGTTTATTTAATTAAGTCTTTTTGCTGTGGTCCTTGTATCACCGGCTCTGTATTATGATTCATCCTTTGATTTCTTCATTAAGTAGCATTTCCAAGGAAGCCTTGCAGCTGGACTGTTATCTAATGGAGAGTACCTGTCTTTTCTTTTCTTGCAGGTTTTAATTTATTTTGCTATTAGCCCATTTTTGCTTACAGTGATCCTTCCCTCCTTTTTTCCGGCATAGCATATTTTCATATTTATTGCATTATTTCTTCTGAAATCAGAAATAGTATGTAGCATGGTGCATTATAAATGAATTCTACTGGACCTGTTTGTTGTCTCTGTGAGGAAGTGGTTTGGACATGAGTGCTGCATTCTGGGGCGAGAAGATAAAAGATAAAAGAGGGATCGTCGGGGTCTCTGTGCAGCTTGTGGGAGGTTTTATGCTCTGCTTTTCTCCCACAGTCTTTCTTCTAAAGACCCTGGCTGGGAAGGATTCAGGTCAAGCCCTTGCATGCAGCGTCAGTTTTTTTAAGAAAGACCACAAAGAAATGATTCTCTCAGGTTATTTTCTCCATTCATTCTTGGCACTCTCTTTTTTAGCAATTTCCACTCTCACCATTCTTTCCCTTCCTCCCATCAAAGAAAGAAGATGATGATGGTGGGCGGCTCATCTCACTTCAAATTTGGAGAAATTGACTGGTGAGAAAAAATACTCTGGATGAGGAGACTCATCAGTTCTGTGTCTAGAAAGCCAGGGCTGTCCGGACCCTGATTGTCTCTTTCTAAAGACTTGTTTGGAAATTCCTTTGCAAGGCAAGAAATGCTACCTCTTTCCTTGTGTGTTGCCTTTGAGTAGGCATTGTATCATTATTGTTTGTTTAGTTAATTCTTAACAAAGATAAGCTTTGCCTCCACTGTGATTAGACTTTCCTCCTTACTGTGAACAACTATTTTTAAATATACATACAAAATAGCTTTTTGGAAGCATCAGAAAACAAGCCAGGCAAGGCTACAAGTCCCAATGAAAGGACTGCACTTTTATTAGACCTAAATTCACTGAAATTTGATCCCTGGGGGGTGACACAAGTGCTGTCACCTGTCAAAGTACAGAGGTGTCAAGACAACAGCAAGGATCACAGTTAGGGCGACCGTGGCAGCAGGGCCCTGGGAGGGCACAGAGGACAGTCAGGGTGAGATGGCACTGGGTATTTGCACGAACTTGCCCTCAGGAGCTCGGACAACTCCTGGGCAGCACTTCATGCTGAATCCTTGGGGACACCTGGAAAGGAAGCTGCTGCCCTCAGTCTGAAAGCCAGAGGCCCCGAGAGACCTCGAGGTGCTGGGAGAGCACTAGTCAGCTTCACTGGAGCTCCGAAAATTCTGTGAACATCCCCAGTATTTGACTGATACTTACAGAGCTGCTCAGAAAGTGGCAAGAACAGTACTGTAAGTGTATGCAGAAAGGAAGGGACAGAGGTTAATGGCAAGGTGCCTTTCACTAATCTTTAAAAATATATATATATATATAAATATATATATATATATTTTTATATATATATATATAAATATATATATTTTTATATATATATATATATATATATATATATATATATATATATATATATATATTTGACCCCTGAATTACAGATATGATCAGATACTCAAGGTGCTGGTCAGTATGACTGAGATCTGGACGTTTATCTGGGTGCAAATGCTAGTTAACAAGAGGGACATGAACCTTCCATGAGCCTAACTAAACCAAGTTTTTCGCATATCGGGCTGGCTGTAACTTAGGGTCCACTCTGTGTAGACACACGCTGTAATTTTTAACTGGCTCTGTAACATGGCCACAAGAAGAAGTCCCTCACTCAGCAGATATCTAAGCCATAAATTCTGCATCAAATTTAGCTATTTAGGAGTTCATCTCCATTTTAACTATTTTTTCAGATCACTAGAGATGAGATTTTATTAATATAATTAGATTTCTTATGAATTTTTAATGTTATTTCTTTTGCTAATTTTTCTTTTTGAGACAGGGCTTTGCTATGTAGTTAGGCTGGCCTTCAACTCACTATGAAGCCCAAACTATCCTCTAATTCACAGTAATCCTCCTGCCTCAGCCTCCCAGGTGCTGAGATTATAGATATGTGCCACCACTCCTGGCCCAGTTTTTACTGATTTTAAGATGCACAATAGAACAGTTTTAAATTTTCTTGTGTGCCTACCCCAGGGTCAATCTGAAAAGTTGGATTTATTTAAATAGGAAATTCTGTGTGCTTTCCCACTTCCTCAATATGTCTTAACTACATTATATGTGAAAAAAATCCCATCTGGAACTGTTTCTAAATATTTACAAAATCTGACCTATGTATGGTCTGAAACATTTAAGCTTAGGAATCAGGGTAGTTTTCTAGCTACTCTGTTACCTATTCAGGACAGAAAGAGGTGTATCTTTTGCCAGTGAACTGTGATTCAGCGATCCCAGCTGCGGTGGTTGTGCAGTGAGGAAGCAGTGAAGCAGGAAAATGGTGGAAAGGGGTCAAAGGTTAAAGCAAGCAGAGATTTTAAAATTTAACAATGGCCACTAACAGACACAAGTCAGCAAACTCAGGGAAACAGAAAAGGTAGAAATCATTATAGTTTTGCCCATTACTTGCTGTTATAGTGTCTGGCATAGAGGTGGAGATCAGCTGGATGTCAGTATTGTTCAACGAGCTACTGAAAATACTGTAACCTGTAAATAATGAAACATCAGTGCATCGGCCTGGCTGTCTCTGGTTGTTTCTGTAAAATATAACCAAAATGCATAAAAATACAAACCCCAATCAACCCCAAAATGTAAAGCCAAAGTTAAATTAAAACCAAGTACTCTGATAGTGTAGTATATGATCTTCTTCTTTGGTCTGCATGTTCACATGCACACTGAAGTCACATGCGCACACATGCACACATGCATGAAGTCGCACACATGCATGAAGTCACACAGATGCACACTCACGTGCACTCTCACATGCATACACTCACACACAGACACGCACGTGCGCGCACACACACTCACACACACCCTGCCATACTTGTTTCATACATTAGGTAATAATTTACGAATTTTTTTTATTTGCTATATCCTACAAACTTTTACATAGACGTAACTCAATGATTTCAATTATGCCATGATATTGAGAAGCTATGTATGAAGCATAACTTAATTTTTTTTTAAATTTTTTTTCAGGTTTTTTTTTTAATTATCTTTATTGGTACATTAAATATACACATCATGATTGCACTCCATAATGGGGATTTGTACCAGTATAAGACACAACTTAATTCTCATTTTTTCCCATAGCCCCACCCACCCTACCACCCCCCCATATATATAAAATTTGTTTCCTTACTTTTTTGTTACAATCTCAACATTTGAGACAGGGTCTTGCTTTGTAGTTCAGGCTGGCCCTGAGCTCAGCCTCAAACTCACATCACAGCAATCCTCCTGCCTCTGCCTCTCGAGTGCTGGGATTACAGGCGTGAGCCACCACGCCTGGCACTAATTTTTTTAACCATACAAAGGATAATACATTTTAAAACTAAAAATATTATCCATCATTTAAATACAGTAAATCCATATATACAGATGTGAAAAATATTTCCAACATAAAAGCAAAATGCAATACACAAAACTGATGTCATTTACGTGGGAAAACATCTATGTGATTTCCATGTGGAGATGCACAGGACTTCTCCTACATGGGTAAATATACAGAGCAAGCGGGAAATGTGTGGGGTTGGTGTGAGGAGGTATGAGGAGCGCTGGATTCATCTGTAATGTTTTAGTCTGTGCCGTTTAGTTTGTGTGGTAATGAACACATGCATTGGGTTCACTGAGGGGGGAATCACATTACCCTTTAATAATAAAAAATATAAACTGTATATGGAAATGATTGGAAAAGCTTTTCCAGGAACACTGGTCCATCTGTAGCAAGATGATGAGGGTGAAAATGTAAAATAGTTGATTCCCCAGTTATCTCGGTCCAGCGAGCACAGCCAGGCTGCACACGCGCTGTGGCCCGGTGGAGGGATCACCTCAGCCTTCTCGCTGGGAAGGGGAGAGCGAGCGCAAAGGCGCTGCCACACATGTCACGCTAGGAGACAGAGGACGGAGTCGCGCTGCTGTCACTTCATCTAGTCCTGGCATCGATGCTACTCCTGGCGTCGCAGGCTTGGTCACGTGAAGGGGTCCTTCCCGTGGAGGCCAGACTCCAGTGGACTCACGGTCGGGATGCCTTCCCAGGAGTCTTCTTTCCACATCGCACACACAGCTCATCTGTCTTGGTATTTTCCCTTTACTTCCACTGTCTTCCCTGTACTTTTAGGTAGACAGTAAAATCAGGCACTAGTCTTACTAGCGTTTACTTGAAAACAAACACAAAAATTTACAATTAACTTTTAGAATTTTGCGTCGGCTAAACAACCAAAAAGCTATAGAGAGGTTTATACCAAAAGGATTGAAAGAAATCAATCTCCCTTAGCTTAAAGAGGTCTCATTAACATGAACCTTTAACAAGTACAAAAATTGGAAATCCTTCCATCCTGATCTACACAAAGATTGTCACGGCTGAAAACGGAACAAGAAAAAACTTTGGCCAAGAGGAAGAACACCACTAGAACCTGGATTGTATCAGAAAATGAATGCAGGGCCAACGAGTTGAAGGTCACTCTCTTGCCAGACCTCCACTAATGCTTTTACTGGTTCTCTGGCAGGGGAACTTGTAAAGAACTGTCAAAAGACTACTGTGCAATATATGCAAATGTTTTGAATTATTCCTGACCTCATAACATATACAAATTGCATGTTTGCATTTTCAGTAGAACTCAAGTTAAAGAATCTCTTCCAAAGACATAGATTAAGCACTTACTTATAGTGTTAAGATTCTGCAGATCCAGTGAGCAGATCTCTTCTTGAAATTATTTTTAAATTTTAAAAATTTTGTATTACTGTGTATTGTATCATTTGATGAATGTACAGAAAGAAAAAAATGCCAAATGAGGCTTCCCATGTGCTAAGGCTTTCAGATGAAAAGAATTAATTTTTTTATATTCTTATGGCATAGCACAAAAATCTATAGAAACACTTAATGATAACCGACTGTCCGCTCCAACCAGAAGAACTTGGGAAGGACTGGGGTTATACAGACTTGCCAGGACAGGTTAAAAATACGCACGCAAGGGGGCCGGGGAGTTAGCTCAGTGGTTCCGGCGCCTGTCTTGCAAGCGCAAGGACCCGGGTTCGATTCCCCGGTAACCACATAGCAATGCTGGGTGTCCCAGCAGCAATCAGTACCACATACCACAGTGCCGGGCGTGGTGGCTCACGCCTGTAATCCCAGCACTCGGGAGGCAGAGGCAGGAGGATTGCTGTGATG
>PVIR01043679.1:0-11596 GCA_004026965.1 Petromus typicus
GACCACAGCCAACATCATTTGACTAATGGCATACTTCTCAGGATGAATCGTGGATTAGAAGGTGAAAGATTAGGGAAGATGGAACATGTGGCCAGGAAAGCAAAATAGTGATATGAATTGTGAGTGCAAATTCTTGAACCCCATGCTAAAGAGTTGGACTTCTACTTCCATTTTATAATTGCTCTCTCGTCTTGACAGAATTACTTAAGGCTGAAATCAATTTACTGAATATCAAATGTCACACAAAACATCTAAATCTATTTGTTATTTAGTATGCATCAGGTGAACTTGAAAAATAACCTTCATCTATTTTAAACTTCTTGCAGAGCATTTTAACCTTGAAACAATAATTCAAGATAGAGTTGTTCTTCAACTGTATATCCTGGCTAATTTATTCTGTACTAGGCTAATGTTGCAAAATGCAGATTATGCTCAGCAGACATCTGAGTGATTTAAATGTATCTCATGCAAAGCAAATAACAAAAAACGAGGCCAGACGTTTCACTATGGAGATCTGAACACTGGCTCTCTGTGGTGGTATTGATGGTGCGGCTGGCGAACTAATAAACACTGGGGATTATGAATGTGTGAACAATAATGAAGGCATTAGGAATACTGACGCGACAGAATGTCTTACAGAGCAAATACTTTAGGGAAAGCAAGTAATAGACAATAAGGTAAAAACATAGCAGCCAACATTAATTAGTAGTATGGAAAAATAGAGGAGGAGAAACAGTGCTGGGAGAGCAATTGCGTGTAGAATAGTTGAAGACTATTCCATGGTGCACAAAGAATTTTAGCCAACGTGCAAAGAAGGGAGTAGATAATTCAAGTCAGCCTGTGGAACAGCCAGTTCTGATCCCTGAGGAAAAAGGATGCATGGCATGTCCCAGGAACTACAGAGAGTTCATTGTGTCTGGAAAGAATCAGAACACTGTTGAGTAACAGCAAGTGAGGTCAGAATAGCAGCAAAAGGACAAGATCAGGTAGATTCACACATGTGTGTGTGTATATATAAATATATATATATACATATATATACATACATATATATATATATATATATGTGTGTGTGTATATATATATATATCTGACATGATGAATATTTTCCAGGATAATTTGGCCGCCATGTGGAGAGTCAGTCGTGGCTGAACAAGAGCAGAAGCGAAGGTAACAGAACGTCTTGCTTGAAAACAGAAAACAGTTGATGGCAGTTTGGACCAGGGTATGTAGGAAGAAAGTGAGAACAGCTGGCTCATGAATGTACCACACTAGAGCACAAATTGAATGTACAGTTGAACTTGATGTTGGATGTGAGGAAAGAGTCCAAGCTGCTTCAAGGTTTGTAGGAAGACCTCAAATGCTTGTGAGGTGAACGCTTTACATTTGGACTGCTGTAGTGCTGAAAAGAGGTATTCACTTGGGAACGTTCATGAGAATGTATAGAAAATGGTAGTATTTAATTGTATGCCAGTTGTCCATCAGTAAGTTTTATGGAAACGAAATTAAAATGTAATGGTTCCTTACATGAAAAATAACTTTTTAACATTGATTTTTAATTTTAAAATTTCAATATAGTACAAGAAGTTATTAATACAGAAAAATCGCTTTGTGAATAAATATTTTGTAACAAAAATTATTAGAGATTACTTATGGTAAGTATACTGTGTATCGCTACTTACAGAGAATATATTTTATTTGTTAATCACTCTACTCATGTCCTAGCATTGCTATCTTTTTGCATAAAATGTTTTAAGTACCTGAAAAATACCTTACATTCCGTATACTAGAAATCACCAAGGAAATAAAAAGACAGCCCGCAGACTAGGAAGAAATCCTAACCAGCAGTTAATCAAAGACTAATTTTTAGAATATGTAAAGAATTAATATTGAGCTTTGAATTAAAGGAAGAGTGGAAGGTCAATAAAAAGGATCCTTTGAAAATGTTGTTGAAATTACCATGAAATTCTGGTTAAACATGAAATTACAAGACTTCCATCTATTTAAACTTCTGGATAATTGTGGAAGGTTCTACAGAGACTTGAACTGTTGACCATCAGTGCATTTTTTCATAGCTGACAAAGCATCACATAACTTGCATTTTAAAAATGGTTTAGATATATTTGAAACTTTCTATGGAACACTATAAAAAGCTAAATGTAGAACATTTCGGTGATTTGATCCTGTTAGGGCTCTAAATATATTCTGAATTGGGTGTAGTAGAATGGTTAAATTCAGACCAGGAGGGAAAGCTAAATTATCGGGAACACTTTCATCAGGTTATAATAATAAAGACATACCAAACATAACCCTGTACAGTACATGACGAATAAAGTAGGAAATGTAAGTAGCAAACTGTCGACTAATGTCAGGTTATTTTAACAGTAAGTAATCACAGCATTCTTTAAAAAGAGAAGACAAGGGAAATGTCAGGGTACTGAACATTGTTCTTCGTCCCGATATCCAACATCAAATCATGTATTTCTGATTTTGTTTTGCATAAATCATGCTCATCCTAGTGTTAAGATAATGGGATGAGACACTCTGATCTTGTTTGCAAATAAGCTACTTGCTAGGAACCTCATTGTTGTGTGTCAACTGTGATACAGTTGTCAAATTGAGTAAATATCATGTGATTTTCATTACACCATTTTGAGCCATGTTTACTGAATATAACCCGCCATTAATCACATTATAAGAAAAATTATGAAGTTGAAGATTTTCCCTTTATGAATTGAAATCATACACCTTATAACCCATGTATCTGTTATCTGAAAATATGAAAAATATTATCTACCTTTTAAGATTGTCTTGAAGATTGAAAGATGGGCAAATGTGAACATACTTGCAGCAGAGATTTCTCTAAATTCTTTGCTCTCCCACTGCTGTCTCTTTCTGGATACATGACATATTCCTCCATCACACAAAGCTAAAGATTTATAATGTGCACATATATTATTACCCTTTTGAATTGGCTATTCGTATGATCTGTACTTCTGCATCCTTTCCAGGTTTGTGTGGTAAGCTACTGTTTGCCAGGATATGCTATTATACAATAGCACATCTGGCTGGTGAGGAGGCCATGAGTGACAAGCACTTGCCAATTGGATATAACCCTCACACTTAGTTTCTTCTTCCATCATTTAAGGATACTATGAAAAGTTACTATCTATAAAGTATATGAAGATTCCGCACCAGAGATGGAATCTCTTGGCCCCTTCATTTTCCACAGAGATAGAACCTGTTGGGCTATTGATTTCCTTAATTCTACCATTATAAGTAATGAATGCCTTCCACTACTAAACTCCCTTGTTTGCACCATTTTGTAGAGCAGCAAGAATGGACTCACACAGAGTATAGTGCACTGCTTGAGAACACAGGCTACAGGGGAAAATGATCAGATGTTACTCTCTTCATCTAGTAGCAATGTGAATCTGGGAAGTGCCTCACCTACTGTGCTCCCCGGGTTCTTCATTTGTAGCATGGCAATAGTAACAAAGTTCACACCATGGGTCTTGTGAGGATTAAATGTTGCTGTAATACGACCTGACACCTAGTATCATAAAATCATACAGCTGTGATCTTACAGTGTATACAAACTCAAATAAAAATAGATAAAAAATTGAAACCAAATCGAATGAATTAGGATTACAATGTAACATGGGGGAAATCTTCTTGACATTGTTACTTGTATGATTTTTTGGATATTGCACAAAAACCGCAGTACGAAATGTCAGAGAAGTAGGATATTAAACTGAAAGGTTTCTACATAGCAAAAGAAATCACTAACAGAGAAAAGGCAACCTATGAAATGAGAAAAACATTTTAAACCGTACATTCTGTTGGAATAATATCTAACATAAGAGCAATACCTCCTATGTCCACAGAAGATTCACTCAAGCTAGAGTCAAAGTCATAATGTGTTTAAATATGGAGGATCAGAGGATGTATTATATTCTAATTAAAAAGAAAAACAAAACTTATGTGACAACTTTGCTACATGAAGACTTCTTTGCTACAAGACAGACACTGCATGGTTAAAGTGTCAATGTATCACGAAGAAATAACAATTGGAAGGTGAAGACACATAACAACGAATTTCCATATCCTATGAAGCAAATTCTGATAGAATTGGTGAAGAGATCAGAAACAAAGATCAGGAATTTAAATATCCTATGATTAATGCTGGATAAAACATCCAGGCAGATCCATATGTGGAGGACTTGAGCACAGTAAACCGACTAGTTTAAAATTACGCACACCAAGATACACAGCCACCAACAGCTGCAAATGAAGCCCTCCTAAAGGTTACCCCTCGGTGAGGTTTCTAAACAAGCACCGCAAACATTTTGTCTCTATAAATTGTATTTAGAGTGCATCTTTGTAGAACTTAGCATGCTTTTGCAGATCATGAGATAAATTCAATTTTTTTTCTCTCGGGAAACTTTTAGAACAGGTTAGGAGCAACAAATTCAAAATATAATCCATTAGAAAATGGTAGCCTATGACTATTGTACTTGTGCTACCTACCTTAAGAAAAGAATGTGACAGTGTGTAGCTCTTACACTGCAGATGAAGTAACTTCAGTGTGTCACACCGGTGGTAGGGCGGGCTTTAGAAATGACCATCAAATGTGATATTGAAACTTATATATATATTTCACATACTCTAAAGAGAAAAAAAATCTCAACTGAAGTTGTGTGGCTTATAAATTGCAATGTCCCATGACATTTTTCTTTAAATTTTTCAATATTGTAATACTGAAATAATATTCCATGATACATGCAGAAAAATGTATTTATTTCTGTGTTTTGGAAAGTATATTAAAATTCAATTTGAGATGAGTTTCTTGTAGCTCTTCAGACACGGTCATCTTATCAATAAGGCTTTGGTGTCATACAAATTTAACAGTTTATCCTCAGTAACAGCACAGTACAATAAGAGTTACTAAAGCTAAATTGAACATAGGGAACTCACACAACAAAATAAAGCAAAGTACAAAATAGTGACACATTATCCATTTTAAAGAACTTTTTAACACTTAGTTAAATAAGATAGATATTCAGCTTTAAACTTACTGATTTGTGTGAGCTTGTCCAAATAGATCAAATGTAAAAAGATATATATATAAGGATGTTGATATTCTGTTTCTGTACTTTTAACATAACTCCAAATAATCAGCAGTCTCATGTAGGGCTCCTCAAGAATGCCATCATCACTGTGTGACAGACAAACCACTCTTTGCTCATTAGAAATGCAAAGCAAGAGAAGAAAAGTGAACTTTCTATATTTCTTCATAAGTGTTGATGAAAGTATCCTCAGAGAGTTCAAAGGTCCTTCCACACACCTTGGTGCATATGGCGCAAGTTTACACCCCAAGCAGTGTGACTCCCATAAAAAGGCAGTGTATATAACACACACAATAATTTCACATGTCTCTTTCAACATCTTAGAGACTAACAATATATAGGAAAAGGTAAATATCCCAACTTTTTTCAAAATCGAATTACAGCTTACACACACTTGCCTTCTACAAAAGCAAATAAAGTCACAAAGAAAATTGACCATTTATGACAAGTAAGCCTATAAACAGTGAATCTTATAATTATTCTCTAATACAAAAGCACAAAAATACATTCTCAAAGGCACCAAAAGCATGTATGTAAAATAAGGGTTTTATTTGATGAGGCCAACTTTTAAATGGGATGTGGGCATCAGGTAAACTGTAGCTAAGAATACACTGTAGCTTTAGAAGGGATACCCAAAGTACAGATCCGAATCATATGTAAAACATGTGTAGCTGTAACTTAACATTTCACATGCACAATTTATTGTATTGTGCTCGCCATGAACATCTCGCTGAATGGTGAATAACTGAAGACATAAGTGAGTAAAACTAAAATACAAGTGTCAATAATCACTACTTGTCTCAATTTTCTTGTGAGAATTGCTCGATGAGGTCATAAATCCTACAAACCCTCATGAGGCTGCCAGACAGTTGGGCATCGTAAACAACTTGCTCAGTCCATATGTGAGGGAAGATTAACCTCAGCTAAATAACACTCAGAGTTAACCAATTATTATGGCTAATTAGGGAAGTATGTGTTCTGGAACAACGTACAGAAACTAATATAAGCACTGTGCTAGCATTAATCTATGGATTCTCCACTTCTATGTTCATTTTGTACAAACTCATGCTATTAAAATCAAAACAGGATAATCAGGTGAGATATACGATTTCTTTGTATCTGAAACAATCATGAATTACCCTGTTTTTCATTTTTTCACTTCTGTTTAAAATACCATAGCATATACCAATAAAGAAATGTATAAAATAAAGGAAATAGTAGCATTTCAGTCTTGGAACTCACCCACACAAATGAAATGGATTTCAGTCCCAATGAAATAGCATCGATATGGTGAAAACTGAAACCCTAAGGAAGGTCACCTAGAAATGTTGTGAGTTTTCAGGGTTTAAAGGAGAAATGGCTTCATAACAAGCCAATCAAGTTAAATATAGCATAAATTGATACTAACTTAAAACGTAGAATATCCAATTTTAAAATGTTTGTAAAATATGTCAGTGAGTAGACATCTGGGTATAATATAGGTAATAGAATGCCAATTAATCTATTTCAACAAATGTGAAATATGATCTAAAATCCCACATGTTCTGAAAGTCATAAAAACATTGGATACAGTATCTATAGATCTTATTTATGATACTAACACGTAAAATAATTTTCACATATACTTAGAATGTAGCATTATTCTGCTTCATTACATGAGAAGCAATTTGTATTTCAATTCAAATGATACATAAGAGAGAACAAAAGAGGTTTTATCATTTCCCAATTTTCCGAATTTAACAACCTCCCTTTGACTTCATATTTCCCAAAGCATGAAGAATTGAAGATATTTGTCCTTCTGAATCACACTCCCTTTGTGAGATGACACTTGTGGCTAGAGAAGTTATTTTCCACCATCTTCCTTTGCATTTTGACGATGCTTTAAAAATCCTACCTATAAGATACAAAGCACACATTACCAGATTTCTGGGAAGATGGCGAAGTAATAACAGCAGTCAATCAGGCTCTCTGAAGTTTTTCAATCTTAGGCCACCACAAAGCAGCTCAGGGAAAGCAGAGAGAACAGCTTAGGTGAGAGTGAGAGAGAGAGAGAGAGAAGAGAGAGAGAGAGAGAGAGGATAAGGAGGGAAGTGTGTCGTCAAGACCCCCCCACAAAAAGGGAGGCAAGAACTGAAGGGAGGGAAAAGAAAAATTGTGACAAACAGAGTCCTTCTTCCCGTGGGGAAGGAGCTGCCAAAACTGCGGAGTCTATGAATGGCTGGTGATTTATGACAGCCAAGAGATTCCCACAGGGAAATGGGCTAGTGGAGCAAAGCAGCCACTATCCTCGACGGCAGCAGCTATGCTTATTCCACATTTGTAAATCCTTCCTGGCCAAGCACATAGGATCAGTCCCGGTGAAGTACAGCAGTTTGCCCACTGCCTCAAAGGACTGAGGATCCTCGCACAAGCACCCAGGCTCCATCCCCGAGTCTGGCAGGACAAGAGTGCCAGCCCCGGGATCGTCACACCACATGCCCAGAGTTCCAGCTACCTGTCTTCCACACCAACATGTCACATCCCTGTGATTCAGCTCCCTGTCTGCTATACTGAAGGGGAGACCACTACTTTTGAGGACAGAGGATTGGCGCTGATCAATGACGTTAAGAAACATTTTTGTGCCTTTGGGAATGTATTTTTGCACTTTTGTATTACAGAATAATTATATGATTCACTGTTTATAGGCTTACTTGTAATAAACGGGTCAATTTTCTTTGTGATTTTATTTGCTTTTTTAGCAGGGAAGAATGATCCACCTGCCAACCCGAGGGACTGAGGATCCCCATACCAGCATGGGGGCTGCATCTCCAAGTGTGCACTGACAAGAGGGCCAGAAGCAAGGCCACCACATCATGTCCCTGCAGTTACAGCTTCCTCTCTTCCGGATGGCTGCATCGTGTCCCTGCCTTCCATCTCCCTATCAGCCATATTGAAAAAGCTTCCATGGGACTAATGCAGAAAACTTGTGAACTACAGACATTGGTGAGTTTCTGGGCCCAGTGTCACCTGCAGAACCCTGGACTCACTTCAGGGAAAGGGTGGATGCACTCTCAGGTCTGCAGGTGTTCTTTGAGCTGAACGCAGGCATTCATCATAGTCAGATACCAAAGCGATCTATAGTGGATGACGGCTACTTCCTTATGACTAGTAATCTCTGACTTGCACGATAATGCCCATATTGTCTACGGGAGACATGGGTCCATGCCTTGAATGGCGTCTTTGTGCTGACTATTTTTTTCCTATTGTTGTATTTTTTCTTCCTTTTTCTCTATTTTTGTCTTTTCTCTTTTTCCATTTTTCTTTCTTTTCCTGTATCTTTCCCTTTCTTTTTTTCCTCATTTCTCTGCATTATTATTCCTGGTTTAGCCCAGTTTCAGGTTTTTCTTCTCTCAACTTCTGCTCTTCTTAAATGAGAGACGAAGGAATTTCCGGCTTGCCTGTTGCTGCTGACTACCTTTATACTTCTTTTGTTTCTGCATCCTCTCTGTTCCTCTGCTCAGTAGCAGTTTCATGAATCTAGTGTGCTTAGGTCTTCCCTTCTCTCCTTTTTATCTGTACTATAATGGGGATGTGAACACACTTTCTACTTGTCCTGCTGGTATGAGTCTGTTCTGTTTTGAATTTGTACCTTCTGTCTCTTGTCTTCTAGCTTCTATCACCCTTTCAGGATTTGTGTGATCTCTATATCCCTTCTAACTCTTTTTCTAATCTCTCCCTCTCCTACTATGTCTCTACCACCCCCTACGCCCTGGTGACCCTTTTGTCCCAAACAGTGAAGTTGGTGCACTGAACGACCAGTGCATATTTGTGTGTAGTTCTCAGTCTGGGTGTCTGGTCACAGATTTAACTCAGGTGGTTAAAGTAATCAGAATAGTGATTGCCACAGTTTGTCATTTCCTGTGCTCTCTTGGATACTGTTGATGGTACTGGATGTATCTTTTCAGCCAAGGTGATCTGCTTGCTCTGAATACAGAGCCAGGTCTGAGATTATACAAGGGCCAATAAAGACTCAAGGAGGACAACCCAGGAGGTACCCATGTGTGAAGGCTTCCAAATATAAGAAAGAAAGAGACTGCGATAGACATTGCCCAGACAGCCTGTCAAAAATTGAACCTAAAGCACCATCAGTGACAAAGAAATAGAAATGAGAAAAAGTTATAAAAAACAGATGATGAAGTCGCGACAGGGGGATGTCGCGTAAAAGGAAATAGAGCAAAGTGATGCCCAACTACCAGGTCTTTCTTTTTTTTTTTTTTTTTTTTGATTTAATTTACTTTATTGATACATTTTATATATAAGTCGTGTTCACAATTGACATTGAGATTTTGTACCAGTATATGACATGACTTAATTCTTAAGTTTTCCCACTGCCCTGCCCACCTATAACCCCATCCCCTATAAATATAAGCTTTGTTTTCCTCTTTTTTACCATCACATATTTCCCCGTCTAATTAACCACTATCCCCTTGACCCTTTCAATATTTTCTATTTCACAATATTCACCCTACACTTATGAATTCACATATATCTTCAGTTTCTCACACCAAAGAATAGATATGATATTTATACATCTGCGACCTACTTATTTCACTGAAGGATATCTACACAAAGTAAAATCATTTGAGTACAAATGACTCAAACTTATCATTCTTTATGGCAGAGTAATTCTTCATTTCATGAAAAAGAAACCCGCATTTCTTCTTCCAGTCTCCAGTTTTGGGAATTTGGGGTTGTTTTCCATATTGAGATATTACAAACTGAGCTGCTATAAATATGAGTACACACATGTTGCTGTCACATCAAACTTTGAATTCTTTCATGTATATTGCTAGCGGAGGATTATCAGGGTGAAATTGGATCTCTAATCTTAATTTTTTGAATTATCTTTTCACTAGCCTTCACAGTGTTTGCACCCATCTACTATATTCCCACCAATAGGAGGGAAGTGTTCCTGTCTCTCCACACCCTCGTCAGCATTTGCTGCTGGTTAATTTTGAGATAACCGCCATTCCCTTTGGGCTGAGATGGGACCTCAGTGTTGTTTATATCTGCATCTCGCAATTGACTAGTAACTTTTAACATTTCTTCATATGCCTTTTAGCTACTTTTAGTTCTTATGCCGAGAAGTGTCTGTTCCTTTCAGATGTTCGTTTTTTAATTGAGTCTTTAAATTTGGGGAGGCTGATATTTTTAAGCTTTTTATATATTCTAGATAGTAACCTTTCATCTGAGGAACAACTGGTCTAAATTTTTTCCCAAATTGTTAGGTGTCCTTTTGCTCTTCCAGTGTTTTCTCTTGATGTGCAGAAGCTTTGTAATAGGATAAGATCCCATTTATTGATTGCTTACACTATTTCTCTATAGAGGGTTTATTCATAAAGTCTTTCCCTAAGCCAGTGTCTCCAAGAGTTTTCCTAACCTGTTTTGCAGCAGATTTAATGTTTACCTTTTAATATTTAGGTCTTTAATCCACACTGATATTGGCTTAGTGCATGGTTAAAAGGATAGATATAGCTTTGGTCTTTGGCAGGTGAAAGCCTAGTTTTTCCAGCACTATTTATTTAAGTGGCTAGCTTTCCTCCAGTGAGGATATTTGGATTGTTGGTCAAAAATTGGATTGCTTAGTATATTGGAAGTTGATTCTGAATCTTCTGATCTATTCGAGTGGTCCGTGGATCTGTTACTTTGCCAGTGACGTGCAGTTTTTATCACAGTGGCAGTGTAGTGTGGTTTCAGGTGGGCGATCATGACACCTGCTACCACGTCCTTATTGCACTGAATTGCTTTTATTATTCTAGGTCTATTTTAGTTCCTGATGAATTTTTGGATTATTTTCCCTAGAACTGTGAAATATGCTGTTGGTATTTCAATAAGGATTGCACTTAATCTATGCAGTAGTTGTGGGAGAATAGCCATTTTGACAATTTTTTTTTTTTTTTTTTTTTTTATGCTCAGGAACATTGGGTGTCTTTCCTTTTTCTGATGTTTTTTTCTCAATCTCCTTTTTCAGTGTTATAGTTTTCAGAGTACGGGTCATTCAACTCCTTTGTCAGATTGATTCCTGGACATTTCATTTTTTGGATGCTATTGTGACAGTTCTTGACTCTCCAATTTCTCTCTCAGTGGGTCTGTTATTTGCATATAAACAACACTATCGATTTTTCAGCATTGACCTTGTATCTGGGTATGTTACTAAATTTCCCGATTAAGTTTGGCTCTCCTTTGGATGAGTTTTTAGGATCTTCCATATAGAGTATCATGTCATCAGCCAATATCAGTTGAATATCTTTCTTTCCTATCCTCATTCTTTCAGGGAATTGCTTGGCTAATTGCTGTAGCTAATGTTTCCAGCAGTATACTGAAGAAGAGTGGTGACTGTGGACATCCTTGTCTTGTAACTAAACGCTGTGAAATATTTCCATTTTTCACCATTCAGTATGATGCTGCCTGTTGGCCTTTCATAAATA
>PVIR01043680.1:0-11564 GCA_004026965.1 Petromus typicus
AGATCTCATGAAGACAATGTTTGTATCTACCTGAGAGGGAAGTTTATCTATAATAGGACAGAAAGCACCTGTTGAACAGATATCTTCAGCAGACAGCATGATGAACAGGCAAGGTTGTATCTATAATTCTATTCTATTCTGCAAGTCATATATGCAGCATGAGTGAATTTGCCAGCAGAGGGTTATGTATAATGAATAAACTTTCCTACTCATACCGAATGAGGATTTTCCTTTCTGGCAATGGCAATAGCCATTTAGCGCAGGACAGTTACAGCAGAGGACGTGGCCACTCCATTCAAACTGCTTCCTGCAGATGGTCCAGCTGTTACGTGGAGTCACCACTTTCCACAGCAAATACAGTGAATGCCCTTCTGTGTGATCTTTCTGTGACATTCATAGACACACTTAGGCAAGAACTTTGGGATAGACAATGGTGTGGTCTGGGTAAGAGAAGAACATTGCCAGGGTCCTTGACAAACTGTGCTTGAGCTGCTTAGCACAGAAGTGCTCCATGAGGAGGACCCCACCAAACCAAGAAAACTTGACTTGCTGCCTACCCTGAGGCCGAGTCATCACTTACAGTGAGATGCCTGAAATACACCCTTAACACTGTTTACCGAAAATGTGAGATACTACAAAGTGAGTAAGAGCTAACAAAAGAACATTTTCTTCTTCCAGGGCTAAAGGAAGTGTGTGTGGCATAGTCTATTCAGACAGGAGAATCAGCTTCTTTCCACACTGGCTTATGTAATCTTGGATCCGTAATTCCCTCAATACCAGACACGAAAGCTTAACATCCAAGAGCTGCAAACCTTGGAGATTGAAAATCTAGAGTTAATACATTAGGAATAAGTGAAAGCAAACTAAATTTCAAAGTAAATGCTTCTGAATATTAAGCTGTTAATAAAATTCTAAATTTATAAATTAGCAACGGAACGCGTCTGTTCTGTTATAAAGGAGTCTGTAGGCTCCTTTATAAGAAAAGAATCATTTTGCATTTTTCTCCCACATTTTACCTTTTCACTGGATTTCTTGCTGAGTCACACCATACCAAGTCTTAATGTCTTTCCAGGTGGCATGCACACTGATGAAGGAGTCTGTACTTTTAAAGATCTATTCAGATGAGTACATTTTCTGTTTCCTTTCCAAAACTCAGCATGTCTTCCACCTTCACATTTTGTAATAATGTAGTCAGTTCTCACAGGAATAGCAGATCTGGCCTCTTTTAAGTTCCACACCTCATAAAAGGCTTGCTTTAAGAACAAACGGCTGATGAAGAAAGACATTATTCCCCTTGTGATGCTATATATTATGACTTTATGCTAGAATATAAAGTATATTTGCCTACATAGCTTAAAGTCATATGTACTTAATCACTGTATTTAAAATTTCACCTTCTTGTATTATACTATTTACCTTTTATCCTTTTTACCCATAGCCCCTCTATAACCCAACCTACTCTCTAAAAAGAGAAGGGGGAATTCATTAGCAATGAAGATCCTTTTGATAAACTGGCTTGGACTGGCACAGTGTTCCAGAAAAGGGGTTGGTCTTTCGAGTATTGGGTTTGTAGCAGCAGACAGGATTTGTGTCTCCTGAGCTGTCCTGGGCTGGTCACCTGAGAGCTGGACCACGACTTTTCCGAATTCTGGTGGACAGGTCTGTGAACAATTATTTCAGTAGGCCACAAGGAAAAAAACAGGACAGAAAAAATAATTCTTACAAAGATAACTTTCCTAAGATATCCTTTATTATGCTCTTGTGCCCTTTCTGTGTGTGTGTGAGTGTATTAAATGTTCTCTCTTTTAATGCAGCAGTGATGAAAGGAGACATGAGTTTAAGTACTTGCTGTCAGAACCAGAAGTCAGCAATCTTGTGCCGGTTACACAAAAAGTACTAAAAGTCTTTCCTATGTGACAGCCCAGAATCTGAGGAACACCGGATTAGGTTTCAGACAGGGAGGAGGGAGGAGGATAAGTCTTCATACTCTCAAAGCACATTCTCAAACCATTTAATTTGCATTAGTTTTCAACTTTTTAAAAGTACCTATCAATTTATTTTTTAACCAGATCCATCATTATCCTCCCTTATGCTTTATATTCTTCCTTTTTCCTTGTCCTGCTTTTTTTAAGTGGACTTTCATAATTCATTTTCCAAACTCATTATGTCATTGGTTTAAACTTTAACGCTTCCATGCATTTTTGGTGAAAAAATTGTTATCCAAAACAGATGATCTTTTAAAGTTCATTTTGGTTCTAACTACTTTCCTTCTTAGTATTCACTATCTTTACACAACTCACAATTCCAATTCTTTCTGATTTCAGAAAACTAAAACAACACAAAGCAACTGGAACATGAAGCAATGAGGAGGTCACCTAAGAACATATTTGTTCCCAAACATCCAACTGTCACACAGGGGCACTGCTTTCATGTGGCCAGTGTGTGCTCTGATGTCTCCTCACCCTTCCTGACCTCTTCATTCATAAGGACACCAAATACCTTCTGATAATAACGTCATCATCGTTAGCAACTCTCGCCATCTTTAATCACTTTCTCTTCAAACACTTACTCAGACTCTCAGTATGTGTAATCGCTCTCTCTTTTTTAATAACCATTATTTTCCTTTATTGAGTGTGGATGTAAACCAGGTTTTGTCTAAACAGCTTTACACATAACATATCATTTGTTTCCCACAATAACCTTATGAAATAGATATTCTATTTTTTTCCTTTGTACCAGGAATCAGACTCAGAACATTGTGCTTGCCAGGCAGGCACAGAACCCCTGAACTATATCCCTAGCCCCTGATATAGATATTCTTATCTTCATGTTATGAATGAAATCTAGGAAAGCCAGATAACTTGTCATCTGATGTCATAGTTAAAGAACAGTTTTAATGATCATAACAAATAGAATTATGTCAAGAAAAAGAAAAAAGGGAATTTGACTAAGAAAAAAATCTGCTTAGACTGACAGCTCTCAAAAGTACTTAGAAGACTAACGTCATGATTTCTACATGTCCTAGATCATTTCTTCTAATCATTTCTTCTAAACTTTCTAAACTTAGAAGACTAAGTCATGATTTCTACATGCCCTAGATAATGTCTTCTAATCATTTCTTCTAAACTTTTTAATTGACTTTTTAGGTGCATTTTAGGTAAACATTATGATCTCATTCACCACTAAGAATTTGTACCTATACATGACATATTTTGACTCTTATTTTTTCCCATTCTCTTAGCCTCTTTTTTAACTCTTCACCTTCCATTTACATAAGTTTTGTTTCTGTTTTCTTTTTTTCTATCAAATTGTTTTACTTCCCCCTCTTTGCTTTTCCCTGGCCTCCTCCCTAATTCCTCTTCCCCTGAATCATTTTCTTCCTAATTCACAATATCTTTTATACATTTTAGACCTCATTACACTTGTGGTTTCCCACAGTAGAGAAATGATACAGTATTTACAGATATGTCCTATTTATTTCACTTATGAGGATGGCCTCAAGGTGCATCCATTTAGCTATAAATGACTCTAGTTTATCTTTCTTTATGGCTACCTAATGCTTCATTCTTTTTTTTTTAAACCCATATCTCAGTGTAGTTTTGAGTGTTCTGACTTTGTTTAACTTCCTACAGCTGTCCATGCACTTTCAGTGTTGTCAGTGGTGAGGGAGCAAAGGTGGTTGGGTTGAAGAGCCCATCCCACCCCACCCCAGCCCCACTCTCATGGCCAGCTTGTGGTGGCAGCGCTGCAGGAAGGCGAGAGTGTGAGAGAGTGGAAGGTGCCCCGTGGACTTGAGTCTCATCACTCTGCCAATCAAACACAGAAGAGGGGAGATGCGGGATGGTGGTTCTTCCCAGGGTCAGTGTCTTTGTTTCAGCTAGCTCCTCCATTTTGGTGGGGAAATGCATCACGTATAAATTATTTTTTTAAAAAAAATCTGGATTCGAAGCTCACACCTGGAGTCTCAGAATCTTCTTTCTACAACAGATTCCCTGTCTTAGCTCTAGAAAGGAATGATCACAAGGCCTTTGGCCTTAGTGTTCATGCTAAGCCAACTTTGTCCACCACAGCGCGCTCCCCACCTAAGCCCAGTCCTAATCCCCAAACCCAACCGCACGGAGAAGATGGGCACCAACCGTCCTGCTCTGGTCTGGACAGTCTCCTCTTTTATCTCCTTCTGTCCCTCCACACCTGACTCTGAGGTCCCAAATGCTTCAAACTCAACATGTCCAAAACCAAGTTTATGCTTCTCTACAATTCTGCTCCTTGTTTTATGTCCTAGCCAGCTCCTCCAGACTGTGGTATCACAGCTATGGGACTTATAATCCTTCAATCCCGACTTCCTCGACCACTTCCCACCTGTAAGCTAAGTGGTCAATAATACCACATTGCTCATCAGATATCTTTTCTTCTGCTTTACATCTGGCTACATCTTTGTCCCTTAAAATTTTACCTAGACTCCTGGAAAAAACCATACGCTAGTCTCCCCCAGGATGAATTTCTCAGTCCACACTTCATTCTTAGTCCTTCTGATGAAACTTCCACTGACAAAGGCCTAATACTCTACTTATGCTGGGATCAACTTTATCCCTATTTTTAAGCTGATAAAACCAAGGATATTATAAACATACAAGTGACAAAATGTTCTGGTCATATCAGAAAAATATTCTTCTGGACCAACTTAGTGGAAGTGAAGAACAAACAATATTTCTCCTATCCCACAAGGAAAGGTATCTCATTAAGACAAGAAGAATTTGGCCATTTTAACAAATAAATGCAAATAGTTACGAACATTTATTGAACACCTATGGCATGGCCAGCAATTTATATAGATTAAATTAATATTAACCCTGTCATACACGATTATTCTCAGTTGAAGGAATAAGCTAATTTGCTTCACATCTCATAGCAAGTATATGCTGAATTCAAATTGGTTCTACTCAATACCTCAGAGCTAGATGGTGTCACCATTCCACGCCCATCTCTCTAAGAACATACTAGACAAGTGCAACTGTGTTTAAAGGGTCCCTGTACCTACGACAATTATTCTGATTGAAATCCAACCACACTATTTCTTTTTTTATTGAAATTTCAAGTGTAAACATTATCTACTTTCATATTATTTGAAATAAAGAGAATGGGTAAGGGTAAGAGTAACAGCAGTGATAAGAAAATTCAACAAACACTTCTATTTCCTGTCTGAGATCAGGGATAACTTTTCACAACTTTTCTAGTGTTTTCTGGACACCCAACTTTTTTTAAACTGACCAGTAGAAGATAGGGATACAGTATGTTCCACTTACAAGAAACAAACCCTCAACTCAGGGAAGCTCAAATAAACATATACGATTGATGACAGGAGCATCTGCTCTTCTAGCACTATGGCATTTGTATTTCATACAACCTTTCAGTACCTCCAGTCTAAACAGAATCAGATCCACATAGAAAGACTCGACATATTAAAATGACACAACTGTGGAAAATACACCATTTTATAAGAAGATTCGAGGTCAGAAAGTTCCTAAATTAGTCCTTTCCCAACATAACATTTGGCTATCAGTTAGAAGCCCATTTGAAAAACTACAGTGAAGTGCAAAACTTCCAGTGTGTCCGGCACAGCAGACATTCTCCTGTGTGTGCTTTCCTGTGTCACTAATTCAACACAAAACTCTTTCAGTGAGCTAGAAAGACACTTCAAACTACTCCACACATCAATTATGATTTAAGTGAACACATTATGATTCTGTTTTTAATATTAGAGATAATATAGCATTTTAACATGGAGGAAATCAACATTTAGCATTGAGCTCCGTATTATAATCATTTGTGTCACTTAAAAATTACGTTAGCTGGGTATGATGTCTTATGCTTGTAGTAACAGCTTCTTGGCCAGTAGAAGTATGGGGATCACAAGTTCAAGGGCAGTGTAAGGAGACTGTCTCAACTTAGCATGACTCTGTCTCAAAATAAAAAGATAAAAAGACCTTGGGATGTTGCTCAGTGACAGTCACTTGCCTAGCTTGTGTGAAACCCTAGGTTCAGTTCCCATTACAGGTAAAAAGAAAAAGAAATTATTTTAGAGGCATTTTATTGTTTAAGAAATGTAAGCTTTTGATATCACAGAGTGAAGAGACCATATTTTCCTAGTGAGAGTCACAAGTATTCCCTTCTCATGCTTCCACAGGAAGGAATCACCTCAGAAGGAGAGATCCAGGGGTACACAGTGGTCTGTGCCTCGTACACACCCAGAGAAGGCACAGATTTCTGTCACCAGAAGTGTGGGAGAAATATCAACCTGAGAAAAACAGGCGACTGAAAGTCACACTGAAGACCTGTTGAATAGAGATTCTGTCTGACTGCAAAGCTTTAATATTCATGAAATTCTACCTTCTACATTCTTACTTTTAAAGGAAAGTACTTCTTTAATTTCTCGGATCCCTCAAATTATCTACAGTCACATTTCTCACTAGACCTCTCTGAAGGGTCATGTTTTCAGAACTTCACATTTCACCAGCTTTAGCACAGTATTTGTGAGCAAGGCCCTTTGCTAAGCTACTGGTTTCATTTGATAATATCAATGATGAAAAAGAAACAGTACAATACTGAATCTGCCATTAATCTCTAGGCATCAGGCTTCACATCAATTGCAAGTCATTTATTGTGGAACCTGTCACAGGACATAATAAGTCACACGAGTTGGAACTTGAAGTTGCTCCTCTATAAGAGGTCTTTCAAAACAGTAAAAAGCTCTGGTACTCAGTTTATGAACATTTCCTTATCTTTCACTTAATGTAATCATTAACATGTTAATTTTGCCTGTTAATGCTCTAAGAAGACTTAATTATGAAGATCTGAGACATACTAAATCATATAGATATAAAAGATTAGCATTTTGCTAATTTTGGAAAACAAGTTAACACACAACACAAAGATCCCTCCTTCTGAACACAAATAAATATGACCTGTCAAGTAAAGGAATCAGGATGGCTTGTTAGGTGACAAAAGGTAACAAATCCTACCTGTTACAGTTGGACCCCATTACACAGGATCTGACCTTGCATAAACTCTGCATCATCAGTAAACTTAAAATCGTTTAAATTAGCAAACCCTGCCAAGATTTGAAACTACACAATTATTTCTCCTCAGAGAAAGGAAAGTAATACAACATTAAAATGTTTAGTCTTATCAACAGGTGGGTTTTTCTCCAGGAGGTCACTGCCTCCTGCTTTGTTTTAGACAAAGGACCCTGCACTGCCTAAGGGCCTCTCCACTTCAGGGCTGTCTTCAGACTGTTTGGCTCTGGCATCTATGCTACTACACAGAATCAATGTGCTATTGAAAGTTACAAACCTAAAGCCTACTCTTGAGGCAAGCATTTTGAGCCAATTCTCTAAAAACTAGATATATGATCACATTTTACTTATCTTTGGTAAAGTCCTTTTTTATTTTGAGACATGGTATCACTTTGTAGTTCAGGTTGGCCCTGAGCTCAGCCTCAAACTCATATCATAGGAATCCTCCTGCCTCTGCCTCCCGAGTGCTGGCATTATAGGCGTGAGCCACCATGCCCAGCACTGTGGTATGTGGTACTGACTGCTGCTGGTTGTGAGTCTCCACACCCAGTATGGTATGTGGTTAACTAGAGAATTGAACCCAGGTCCTTGTGCTTGCAAGACAGGCGCCAGAACCACTGAGCTAAATCCCTGGCCTGAGTCCTTTTTATTTTAATTAACAAACACATGTAAACAGAAACCACATTGATAACTAAAGATAAAGCAAGCTTTAAATTCTTTAAAAGAATCAAGAAAGTGTGGTATGAAGCAAGACCAGCTACTGACTTCTGTATGGCCTTGGATTTCATGAATGGTGATAGACGGCCTGGATAATCAGCCAGTTTCCACAGCACGCCTGTGGCCTGACCTCCAATAAAGCAAGACAACTGGCAGGGCGCATGCTCTGTGCAGCAGCAGCAGCCATTCCTTGTTCTTTGAGATGTTTTTATTCTTTGTTTATATATTTAAAGGCTTATAAATTTTTATGAACTGTTTGTGAGGTAAATACAACAGGGTGGCAATGACAGCGCAAGAAGCTCAGTCCCAAAGCTAGTTCAACTTTCCATTTTAACACCGTAAACCGGATCATCGAGCTGACCCCACACCACAGGTGGAGATGCTGCCTGAACCTTCCCAGGCACCAGGTTACTATTTATGAAAACCTAGAGCGAACCCAAGTCACTGTGTCCCTGAGAACCAAGGTGAAGGCTTTGGGGTTTGGCCCATGTGTCTCTGTCACAGCAGCACCTTGATGTATCTGTTTCACAAACCACCTGTCAAATCCCTAGATCTCTGTATCTGTAAACACAGATTCCTTTTATAGCTTCTCGTTTAAACTGTCAAAGCATTATTCAGCAGATTATTCTGAAGCAGCCACATAGTATTCTCAATTAATAAAAGACTCTATAAGATCAGAATTAAGATATAAAATGGCTATTTCCAAAGAATCAAAAATGAACTGAATCTACTGACCAAGCAAATCCGGCACACTTTACAGCCCCCTTTATGCCTATTATAAACACTAATCATATGGAAGACGTAAAAAGTAATCAATGCTAAAATACTCTCCAGAAATGAACAACTTTGCTTATCCAGCACAAATATACTTTAATATATCATTTAACCACCAAGAGATATTGTCATTGATGCCATAAAACAAATGAAATGTTGACTCTCTGCAGAATGACTAATATGGAGGGTTAACTCTTTTTTTAGAATATGCCTGAGATTCTATATGCTAGGTAAACATATGTTATCTATAATATGCACATGCACATAAAAAAGAATGAATAAAGGCAGCTGTAAAACTTCCTAACATGGTACAGTCATAATTAACGCAAATAGGAATGAAAACACTCTAGACTGCAGTCTTTTGGAGGCAAGAGCTCATAATCCCCAAAGATTCAGAAGCATTACCTCATTGCAGCCTTGAGACAAGCTGAGCATTCACTCTAGGTCTTACCCAGCATCCACTGGTTCACACAAAGACAACAGAGGCGTGACCAATCACATTGTGGCTAGCAGGCACTGTTTCAAAGCCCTCTCCCAATATTACCCATTGACATGCTCACTGGCAGCCTGCTGAACTTGTCGTCATGGCAACACATCCCAGCTGCTCACCGAGGCTTGTTATATTACTTTTCCTTTTCATCACTCACTTAGCTAATTAAAAATTTAGAACTATGTTTTGCATGTTGGATGAGAATTGAAACAATGCAAGTTCTTTTTTCGGTTTTATTTTCTTTCTCTCTCATTTTTTTCAATGGAGCTTTAAAAAATGCTGGGAAAAGCTATTTGAAGGACACTCCCATGAAGTCCCAATACAACCAATCAATAGAAAGACTGCATGAGGCTGTAGCCAGATGGAATGTGTCGCTAAACCTAATCTGCGGCAAAGCAAAACCAAACCATAAACATCACTAAAGATGCACTTCCTGTTTTGAAATCTATAAGCCAATTCGGCCCAGGTTATTTATGTTGCAATATTTGTACTGTCCTTGGTCAGAACGTTCTTTTAAATATTTTTATTTCATATGGCTCTGATTTAAAGTGGCTTTACCCATAATTCGACAATGCAAGCAGAGTAAATCAATAAATAAAGCGCAGAAAGAAGATTCGGTAAAAACTGTCAATATGCCAAGTGCGTAAAGAGGTTCTTGGCGAAAAAGCACGTCTGTGAACTGCCAGATGTTTTACATTTGACCACCAAAATGTACCATGGCTGGAGAAAGGCAGAAACAACAGCTTGGCATTTAAAAAACCATAGAAAGAAAATGCCAGCTTTTGTTTACCAAAGCCCAGAGAAATAAATTAAACCTCCCAAAGCGTTTCAAAGATGACAGCTGCTTCCCATATATCACCTTTTTGAAAATTTCTCTTCTGTCCCTAGTTAGACCTTTAGCACTGGAACTGGAATCAAAAGTATTCTTAGAATTAGCAAGTAAATAATTCATGATATTTCAGTTTGTCATGCAGTATTTAATAGAGTAGAAAGAAAATTATAATTTAAAACCATGTTCATTACAAATAAGCAGAAATAACAAGTATCAGACTTTTCAGATAATGGTAAAAATGTGCAGTAATTTCAATTAAATGAGAAAATCAAGATATCAAAAACAAGTTGGGAGAGGTGGTTTGGCTTTTGTTCTCTCCTCAGTTTGTCATTTTCCCTGCTCATTTTTTCTCAGAGTGAAATAATCCAGAACTGCCAGGTTTATGACATTAGTTCTCAAACACAAAAGAAATACAGGCAGGCAGATTGGCCATATTCTGTCTAGCACTGCCTACAAACCTGAATTTCCAGGTCTACTGTCAAATACCATTGGCAAGAAGTCCACCCCCGAGACAAGTAGGAAATGAAACTTCAAGTGCACCTAATGAGTTCCACTTTGTCTGAGAGGCATAAGGGAGGAATACAGGCCTGGGAAAGTGAGGCAGAAATGACATGCAGGGCTTCCTTGAGTATCAGAGGTAGAAACTTTATTTCCTCCCTGTCTTCTCACCCAAGTATCCAACAGATGGAGTATCCAGGGCAAGCTCTCAGTTAGCCATGGCAGAGTGTAAACACTATCTCCCAACTCCCACTAAAATGACAGCAAAGATAAAAAAAAAAAAAAAAAAAAAAAAAAAAAAAAAAAAAAAAAAAAAAAAAAAAAAAAAAAAAAAAAAACAGAAAAGAAATACAAGACAGAAGATGAAAGCAGATGAAACCATCAAATAATTTTGGAAGCTGGAAAAGCAGATGGATGAGGAGTAGCTAAATTGAGAATGAAGGAAGTTTATATACACATACAGGAGGAAATGCCAACCACGGATGGTGGTGTGGGTGTAATCATGCTAAAGTAGTTTTGTGTGTATGGTGAGCCTGAGAAAATTAGTAAATATGTGGGAGAAGGGAGATACACATGCAGACTAAAGGAAGGAAAGGAGAAGTCCTTTGATATCACTATATACATAACGTGTGTGTCCGCGCACGTGTGTGTGTGTAGCTGTCCATTCTCTAGACACAATCTTACCCCAACAGCAATGAGCACACATCGCACCCACAACTCTGGGTTCATAGTATCATTCCTCATTAAAAGAAACAAGAACTTCTTAGAAAAATAATGGTTTCCACATTTGGGTCTAAGGCGGGAAAAATATAAATGAACTTATAACCTTTTTTTTTTTAAACCAGAAAGCAAGATAAATCTCAAAATCTGATAAGGATACGGTGAAAGATGTGGGGACCCGGGGGCCGGGGAGTTAGCTCAGTGGTTCCGGCGCCTGTCTCACAAGCGCAAGGACCCGGGTTCGATTCCCCGGTAACCACGTAACAATACTGGGTGTGGAGACTCACACCCAGCAGCAACCAGTACCACATACCACAGTGCCGGGCGTGGTGGCTCACGCCTGTAATCCCAGCACTCGGGAGGCAGAGGCAGGAGGATTGCTGTGATGTGAGTTGGAGGCTGAGCTCAGGGCCAGCCTGAACCACAAAGCGAGACCCTGTCTCCAAAAACCTAAAAAAAA